>JAQGBQ010000987.1:0-14346 GCA_034698485.1 Vertagopus arboreus
ACTTTTGTTTTTATGCAATACCTTTTTATGAATCAATTGCTGCTTCTTTAGTACTTTATTTAGATACTAACTTTTTAATCAATAATGTCAATCATATTACTGCTTCTATGCTTTGCCTACTCTTATAAATACGCCTATAATTTTTTTAATCGATTGATACTTCAAATCTTATTTTAAAGTAGTCCAAAAATGAATCACTGATTATTTGACGTTGATTTTTATTCATGATTAATACTTCTTAACGCAGAGACTGGATAACCAACATGGCCGGCTTGCCCGGCCATGTTGGTTAGACAGTATTCATTTTATTCATGAATTAATTCTTCTCAACGCAGATACTGGAAAACCAACATGGCCGGCTTGGCCGGCCATGTTTGTTAGACAGTATTCAGTTTATTTATCAAGAATGATTTTAGAACCCAAAGGTATGTAAAAAAAACTATTGCGTTTGATGAGCTCAATAATTCATACAATCTTCCAGTTTAATTTAATAATTAAGTGTCTCTCGTTTCACGGCGAGCTCTTTTCAACGTGTTACTACGTTTTATTATTCATTCCATTTAAGATTCATTTCATACATAAATATTCCACTATAGTCTTATCTTCGCCCCATTGGATACATAACGTAACAGTTACATAGAATGACGAGAAGACGAGAGAGGTTCTAAGCAAGAACTGGTAACAAAGCTTTACAATCTCATTGATATTTTGACCAATACATTGAACAAATTAAGTTTCAAATACACCTCGCATGTATACAAACATCATTATGTACTCATCTTTCAGGGGCCAGATCATTACTGTAAACTTTCCTAATGATTTCTAAACAAATAAAAAATATATAAACTTCACATTTCACATCAATATTGTTAATTACAAATTGTAAGTAATATACACTACCAGAACCTTTAAGTTATTATCATTAATTTTAGAATTGATTTGCGATGTTCAGTAAACTTGCCTTCTATCATGTCATCTTTCAACTAATCATTAAATAGAGGACTTGACGACAATATTTGCCATGACGTGTGTTCCAATCAAATTCATAGATACAAAAGTTTATGTCCCCAAAATTTGACCAATAAATTGAAAAACTTCTTTACACTTTTCTGCCTCAAGATGCTTAAAACTGAGATCCAAGTTTTTATCGAAAATATCTTCATAAGGTTTAGAACAAGTCAACCACTCATCATTTACACCAAGTCCCGGCTCACCACGTTTTAAACTGAACTCTATTAAATTTTTGCACTCTTCACATTTACGCAACTATCTTCTTGATTGCACATCCGGCCATATAATTAACAGCACAATTTGATGTCAGAGTAACTTCCAGACCTTTTAGGCCCTCAAAAAAGGTGTTGAATACGTTTGTGGTTCGATCTTCGTCATTTTTGTCCTCCACATCACTTTCAAATTCGTCATCTTAGTCAATCAAGTCATGTATTACGGTTATTTTTTTGGGTTCGGACTTGGCCACGGTTGCGGCGGTTCAAAAGAAATGTTAGTTTCCGTATTACATCATAAATCTATTTCCGTTCTCATGAGCTTCACAGTTTGCACCCCCACCCCACCCTTGGCTGATGGGGCAAGGAGGAAGGTGAGTAAGAAGTTCTATAAGTCAATATGGTACTAATTCCTAGGTATTTCTTAGTTGACTTCGTATTCACAAAGTTTTTAAGAAGCTTTGGGTTGAACTTGCAATTTCTAGCACATACTTAGCATGTACTTGGCAGCTATAAAAGGTTTCATTGAATTTATAAAAATGAATCAAAACAATTCCATGAAAACTAAAACCAAAATTTCTAAAGTTATTTACTTACCCAGGATGATTATTAGAAAAATGTTTCTAAGACAATCCTGGCTTTACTTTAATGTTTTAACTTCAACTAATTATTTCCGAACGACTTCAATAATGTTTCAACAAATTTTATTCAGTAACTGACTAGATGAAGATAATGTAGCATATTATAATTAATAAATTTCGTAAGCTTTAATTTGAAATTTATTTTAGACTAGTTTGTCTTATAATTCGAAAATAACTCTGAATACAAAACCTCAACGTAACTTGTTGAATCGGTTAGAGATTAGAAATATTAGGCGAATTCTGTAAAGCTAACTGAGATTTGATGATGATGATGAATATTTCA
Organism: Vertagopus arboreus; assembly: GCA_034698485.1. Lineage (NCBI taxonomy): Eukaryota > Metazoa > Arthropoda > Collembola > Entomobryomorpha > Isotomidae > Vertagopus > Vertagopus arboreus. Next base: position 2,148 of record JAQGBQ010000987.1, read on the forward strand.
AGCAAGAGAACAAACGGAAATTAACCCATTTATCAGTATTTACAATTATCAAAATATTTCTGGTTTATCTTCAAAAAATTATTCAATCATCTTTACATCGAAAATCATTAAATCATCCTAATTAAATTAGATTATAATTAAAGTTGTTAAAATATAGACAATTTTAATTGAAAATAATAAATGGCTTAGTATTTTTAATGTTACAGAAGAAAAGATAACTTTAGAAAAACTTTTATGATGCAACACGAATTTCGATAATCCAGGTGAATTCAATCAGTTCTGTTACCCAGGAAAAGATATAATTTTAGCTTTAAAATTGCTGATTTGGTTTAATGTTGTTTTAAATGTATTAATATATAAACGTTGTATTGTAACAAACGGATCATTTGAATGGCTTCTCTTTGTTGTAAATCCGCATATGAGTGAAGAAATCATCCAATTAAATGATTTTCAACAAAAGTAGCATTTGTGCGTTTTTTATTTACATATGAACGCCCGAAATGTGTTTTATCAAATAATTTTTAAATGGGAATCCTTTTCCACAGACGCCACATTTATGAGGAAGGCTGTGGCTTTTCATGTGTTGATTCAATTTTCCTTACGTTCCAAATGATTTTTGACAGACTGAGCAATGGAGCCAGGATTCTAGATTGTCGCCTTGATTGTGTTCAGTTATCAGTTGTGATTTCGGAAAGTACTTTTACTTTGATACCTTTTTCGACATCCGCCATAATTAAATGTTGTAGAAATACACGAATGCCGAGACTTCATGTGAATTTGAACTGATTGTTTGTAAAAAAAATTTTTTATTTTCCTAAAATTGACATTGGTAAGGCTTTTCTCCGGTGTGTCTCATCATATGTCTGGATAAAGTATTAATGGTTACATTTCAGGAAGGAAGGTAATAGAAAACTTACAATGAGAAATTACATTACAACAAAAGGGGTTAATTTCTAGACAATTAATTTTCTTTAACAATATGTCTAAGGATATATTCTAGATACTATATTCGTTAACAGAAAAATTCTATGTATTACGTAAATGTAGTGAGTTGAAAATATGTGAACAAGAGTGTCTTATCAAAAAATAGGAGATAACAGAATCTGATAGCGCCTGTAAGACTGGAAAAAGCTAACATTTATTTGATTTCTACTCAGATTGAGAAGGGCGACTTATCTAACTTTGAACTTTTTAAAGATAGAAAATGAACTTTGAAAGATAGAAAATGAACTTTGTCAAATTGAACTTGACGATATAAACTATAAACTAGAACCTTATAATATTCATAAACAACCAATTTATATCAATCCAAATCCATCAATATAATCAAGCTGTGTAAAATACAATTACTGTTGCCAGCTCCGCACACTTATCCAAATCTTAAACCACAGTAAAATAATATTTTACTGAAACGGACAACAATAAAACTTTCTCCGTCAACACCAATCCCATTTGAACTATTTACCTCACAACAAGATGTTTATCGAGTTCCTGACCGATTTCTTTGCCCTATTGGCTCTGATAACATACGTTATCCCTATCCGGTGTGGATCATTTCGCAGGAGGATTCATAAACAACCCAGTCGTGAGATAAATATAATAAGCCTCAGAAGTGGCTCTACGTGTCTAGGGTATGGATTCTGAACCCTCTGCCCTACGACGCTGCCACTCTTGCCTGGCACATAGTCAGGCAAGTACTATAATTCATTAATGAATGTTTCTTTTTATTCAATTATAGCAAATTATTCAGTACATATTCATGAATGTTGTAATAAACAAATATTTTTCTACGAGAATTCTGATGACTTTAAATTGTCAACTGCCGCCTGTCACACGAGGATTGGACTAAAACAAAATCACCTCATCTGCACAACATGCAAAGATTCACACCATCGTACATGCCACAAAGCCGTTCAAATGATGTCTTTCCCACTTATAAAAAGACGTGGAAATGTCCCAAATGCCAAGAGACAACATCAACTACTTCTGACACTTATGATGATCTAATTGGGGACCTAAATACCTAAATATACGGAACTACTTTTATCTACGGAAACAGATGCTCCAGATAAAATAATTCCATCTTCAGCCATCAAAGAACAAGACAAAGAGGAACCAACTCTCATCCCAATACCGAAATTTTATTAATAACAGATAGGATCAACCTTTTTTTTTAGAAGGAACCAGGACGGCTAAGAAACAATGCAAATACTGAGATCAAAGACTACAAATTTACATGGTGCAAAAAAATAGAGTTGAGATTTTTTTGAAGTGTCCAAGTTTTAAATCAAAGTGTTTCAAATAGAGGTTCATTACAAGTGCAAAGTTAATGTTGACTAAATAGCAATTGTATCAGAGTTTTTTTTGAGATTGTACACTCACGCAACTTGAATTTTCCCTCCAATATATAACGTGTTGACACTTGAATTCTTAAGTCGGACAACAACTTCCGACAAGGGAACATGGCTTCTCCCAAAATATTTTTTGTTGTGCAAGAAACCACCTTTTTAAAGTTATTTGTGACCAAAGATTGTATTAAGACGAATATAGTGTTGTTTCAAAATGAATTGATAAGAATGAATTGAAAAGTAATGACAAAGTCAAGTTTACGGCAGGCAAAAAAGATTATGTAGGATATATTTTACACATATCGGGCACGAAACAGTGCTATCGAATGGAGAAATAAAATTGAGAGAAGTATCTCCCCAGGAGATATAGTAGCAGTACCCCGCTTCAGTACCCTTTTGAAGAATACTGCAATTGGGTGTTTTGTCTCGAGTAGCCTTGGAATAAGATCAACAAGGAGTGTAGATAAAGAAGAGACTGTAAAAAAGAATAAGAAGGTCAGAACTGTTAGTACAGGGTTTGGGAAACAGTTAAAAGGAGTTCAATATGTAAAAATTGACGAAGTATTGGGAATAAGTCTGTACAATCGTCAAAAATTTGTAGTGGGGAAGAGCTTGAACCATAAGAAACTGTTAAAAGATATTTTACTAGTTTTTCCTAGACTTCGGGAAGTTGATTGGACAGACGAACGGTCCAGAAATGGGGAATTAACTAAAAGTATTCAAAACATTGATGAAGTGGATCTTAGGAATTGAAAAACATACTCAAAACAACAACTTTAAGATGCTATTAGTGCTTTGGCGGGAACCAAGAAAAATCACAAAAAAGCAGAACGGATAATAGTAAACCAACGCAGACATCAAGGGTTTTAGTTTCAGACGGCAGAGACTGAACATCTCTTTTCACATTTTTTAAAAAAATAAAGGTGACTAATTAGCATTGTTAGGATGGGAATTGTACAAATGCAATAGTAGTGTGGGTGGTCCTGTGGGGTCACTCTACCAAATAGACGCCTGTTCCCCGCTCCAAGGTTAACTGGAAAACGGACTGGAACAGCCTTTTCAAAAAGAACTAAGACGGCTAAAAAAACTACAATAAGTTTAAAATATAAATATGAAAACAGAGGTTGAATCGTGTTTGAATAAATGTAATGCTTAATGAAAGAGAAGGATGAAACAATCATAAATAAATCAAGACCATAGAAAGGTATGCAATGACACTCAACACTTGAGGAAAAATACGCATAGAGTAAACTATACTCTATGGTGCAAGAAAACTAACGTGTTAAATACTTGTCACTTGATTGAGCTACTTAAACTTGTGCAACGAAACAAGAGATTTTTATTTTAAAAAAATGTTTTTTTTTATTATTAAAATGTTTACTTGGCTTTGTAAACAATTAATTCATTCATAATAAGTCATTAATAAAGCTGTTTATTACCAAAAATTTGAACCGAAATGTAATTTTGGCAAATTTCGGTTGGGAACTGTGTGTGCATCTCTACGCTTTACTCTAAAGAGGACCCACAAAGCGTCGTGCCACTTAGTGAGCGTTTAAATTCTGCTCAAAAGGTAAAGATAGAAAAGCCGATGACTACCGCTCGGGCTAACAAATTTTGAGTAATGAGTAAATTTTAATATTCGATCTCCCATTTAAGCTTCATTTTTCAAATAAAATATTTTGATTCCACAATCAATTATTCTAGGGGTTTTGTTAATCGTGACATTGCTCGAAAGTTGCAGATCAATGAAGAAGAGACGACTCATGAAGACAGCTAACGTACCATTGAAGGATTAATACGGAGTTGATGAAAGTCACAAGACAATATTTAACCAAAATCTAATTATGTAAAGAAGGGACTTATACTTTTATGTGTAAATGAATCTGAATACTTATGATGGATTTGGTTGGTCCGTCAAATTGGTTGAGTCCGACGGTGTTTATTAATCCTATAGTCAGTTATGCCTATGAAACCCGGTATTTATGTGTTGGTAAATAAACAATGCAGTACTGCCAAAGTAGGGAGTGCAAGTGACAAAGGCAAGATAAAAAATGACCAAGAGAAAAGACTTGTGAAGTGTTCAGATGAAGAGGTGAATTAGTTTCTTAGCGTGATGGAATGAGTCACTGGCAATTTATTTAGCTAATAAATGAGTTCATAATCATCCAGCCTAGAGCTGGCTTTCGATCCTTGAGGGGGAGTGCAACTATGAATCGACCAGTCTCGTCTCTGGAGTGATGGCCTTCAGAATGAAAGAATGTTTCGACTTTGGTTTCTTTAGCTGTGAGAATTTTTTTAATTGGAACTTCTTTTATTTCCCAAAAAGCTTGAATTTGTTTAACAAAGGATACGTCTGCTACATGAAGATTGGCATTTTGTGTATGGTAATCCACTTGTCCCACCACCAACTATCCAAGGCTTGATTCTATGGCAAGTGGCAATCTAGGAGCTGCAGATTTGTGACCACTTTTGAGTTGATTCCAGAACACATCTGACCCAAGAAAAAAGTCTATTGGAGATGGTTTGTTGAACCCAGGATCCGCCAGAGTTAATCCTCCTAGGTGATTCCATGAAGATGTATAACGTAAGTGTAGTGGCAAGTGACTAGTGAACTTTAGCAACACTAAAGCCAAAGAACTACATACTTTGCAGTTGACTGGAAATATGGACCAAAGGAGACGTTGTTATTCCTCAAGAGGTTCCAACTGCTGGTGCAGCTAATCCAATGAGCTCGACAGAACTATTCATTCCTGGCAATCCCAAACGCTTGAGGCAAGCTTCAGTGATGCAACTTGCAGTGGACCCTTCATCAAGTAGAGCACGGCATGTGTTCCGCTGTCCACCTCTTTCCATGACCATGATTGTAGCTGTTGCCAGCATGGTTTCATCTTCAGCTTCATCTCATCCTCCCTCGACTGAAGACCAAGCTCCGTCTGCTGAGTTGGGGGTGGCTGCTGACATGACTGCACAGGGGGTGAGGCTGACTGCTGACCTGGCTCCGACGAGTGATGTAGAAGAGAATTGTGTCATTCCTTGCACGTCCTGCACCATCCAGAGCTTTGACATTTGTTTGAGGAGTGTCCTTCATGTAGACAATTGTAACATCTGTTATGTCTCCTAGCCGCTTCTTGTCTTTCATCTATTGTAAATGAAATAAATTTTGAACATTTGTATAGAAGATGATAAGAATCATTGCAAACCATACATGTTATTTGGTAATTTAATTTAATTTAAATTGAGGTTTGTTCCCTCAACTTTGAGATCTTGAGTCTGGTGCTATACGAATGCACGTTAATGCCATGTTGAATAAATACAGAGGTTATATTTAATGTAAAGCAAATTTGGATCAAAACTGAACACAAAAAATTGTATACAAAAAAACACATTTACAGCAATATATTGACGTAATCAAGTGGACCAAGCATTAAGACATCTGACGTTGACATCAGATTTCCATTTTCATCAACATTAGACCGGAAATTGAAAAAACAGAAATTACACATTTTTCTAACTCAAAAGGCAATGAAATGAAAAAGAGAGATGAATTTACTTATAAATCATCGCTGGTAGGCTTGAAAGGTTGCATTATCATATAATATGAATAAGAAAGCATGAAAATCATATTTTACATTCAATTTTTTTTTAAAAAGCTCGTTCAAAGTGAATCTCCATGACTTCAGGGAAAGGTACTGGTTAGACTGAATGTTTCAAGGGTACTAGGGCTCGTAAAGGAGTTTCGGCTTGGTCAACAGCATTCATTTCTATGGCAACATCACGATTTACGCGATTTAACCCTTCCAAAAGCCAAACTTGAAAACCTGAGCAAGTTTAAACCTGTTTTGACCTTTGGCTTTCTCCCATAGCATAAATAACTACCTGTCCTTTCATTAGATAAGATTTTTAAATGTTTAAAACTTTATATTCAAAACTATAACCTTAAAAATATATCGCCAATTTTTCTTAGGCTGCATTGGTGGTGGCCGCTTGACCGTTTTCTTGATGACCTACTTCTTTTTATTACAAAGGCATTTAAAATCGTAAAATTTGTTCGGTTTGACTGGTTTTTTCGATTCAATTAAAAATATTGCAAAAATATCTCAAATATTATTAAAATATAATTTCAAGTGTAAATAAACTTTAAGTCGTGTTACAGTTAAAATAAAATGTCAAGCATAATAATCATTAAAACATGTCTAACCGTGGTTAAATGTTGTCCAGTTTTGTTATAATTAATAATAAATACAAAAACTTTAAACTTTCTTCACCAAATAGTTGAGTAATCTTCACTATGAAGTAGTTGAAACAGTTTTAATTTATTTTGAACATGAATCTCAAAAGTGCAAATATTGACTCACATAAAAGTTCAAAATTGAATCGCAATAAATAGCGGTACAAGTATTATTTGTAATATTTAAACACCTTATTAAAAACTATTTCACTTTCGGTAATTAACTTTTTACTTGGGTTATGGGAACGACTTCAATAAACACTAAAAGGTCAAAACTTTCTAGAAAAATCTTGAAAATAATCTGAAAGTAATCGAGGTTATTTAAACTGAAAGGTAACTTGTTACAACTTATACAATATTTGCATAATAATTTAAATTAACATATCAGTTAAATTAAACGGCAATTCCAATTCATTTTGGACCCTTTTCCATCTACAGTCGCATTTGTCATAAAAGGATTGGTAAGGGTCAAGTATTATTAACCATATTATTTTTAGCCAAGTTAATTCATTTCTGCTTCATTTAAGGCAGAAACTGCTGCTGCTGTATTTGGCAGTCTGAATCCCCCAAAGTCGAGAAGACTGTTATTCATGCTTTTTGCATGGACGGCCACATCTTCAAATGTGTCACACAAATTTTTAAAAGGTGTTAAAAGTATATTTGTAGTATGTAAGTATTTTATTCACAAGGACATTTACCCCGGAGTATCACATTTAAACATTTTACCAATCCGACTGCATTTCGTTCACATTCAGAAATTCATGCGACAATAAAATCTAATAATAACTTCTACAAAGCAGTAATTCACTATCATTTATTTGATGTGACTGATGTCTCGCTATCCTTTGATTTTATATGAGACTTTCCCCTTAGCTTGCAATTCGTCGGGGTCCCCTTTCTTTCGTATCGGCACTTCATAAATTACCACATCACCTATTCTGAACTTATCCAATGACAAATAACGATCATAATTACTTTTCATCCTACTTTGCGCGTTTTCTAAATTAATTTTTGCATTTTCCATTGCATTTTTGATTCGATAAAGTAGTGAGTCTACTACAAGAAAGGATGTTAGTAAATTAATAGCTAAATCCATAAGCAGAATTGGATCCCTGCGAAACATCAGAAAGTATGGAATTTCTTTTAATGTCTTTTGCACCGAGGTTTTTACAAATCACATTTTACAAAACTTATTTTTTTACTTAAACTTTAAAGTTATTATCATAGTAGGAACGAGGATGGTGGGAACGGTTCTAGTGGTCATGCTTTGTGTCATATTGTTAGCTTGTATGCATTAGAAGAAAAGAGATGCGAATGAACAATCTTCAATCAATAATGTATAGATTAAAGAGTATCAAGAAAAATTAGAGAATTAAATTAAGTGGCAATTTAAATTAATTATAAATTAAACACAATTTTATTGTAACATTAATATTTAAAACTTTACTAACAAATCAAGCATATGTTAGTGGGACTCAATGGGCAAAAGCTCGCAGGGAGTCATTTGACGAGTTTAATAAATAGATAATACCAATGAAACTCTCCGGCGGAGATCGTAGTGCACCTCATCAATAATAAACACACAATGCGTTTAGAACATAAAAGGAAAAATATATGATATATTTAAACTATTGAATGAGGCACAATGAGATATTATTAATACATGTGTCAATTGATTGTAAAAACTCAATTTCATGCAAGTATTTAGTTACCTAGGCAAGTGGTCACATTGAACCGCGCTTTGTGGACAACCACCTCCTCCCCACAAAAGAAGGGTCCACAAATGTGTCCATAGTATTCCGTACGACCCCGAAAAAGGTCCATATCCCGGAAGCACGACCCCACTCGTTCTTCAGCCTGGACGTCTTCCGTCTCCAACATAAAGACACCTCCTCTAACGGTACAATAATAACAGGAAAATTGATTTCCTGCTCGCATCCACATGTGACGAAGCCCCTCGTTTGGCTCACCGCTGCCGTACACACCTTCCCATTCGATACCCGTTTCCGGCAGCCGGGAGGCAGCCGATAGATTAGCTGCGGCGAGACAGGTGAGTGATATGATAACTAACATCATGTTGATAAAAATTGGGAACTTGAAAAATTGAAATTGAATTGAAATTCAAGAAATTTTAGGAACTTTATTTGTCGCTTATTTGACAAGATGACACTTCTTCAACCTTTTTGACACAACTACTTCAAATTCACGTTCTATTCAATTCGTTTCATAGGATCATCCGATCATAAAATGCAAATTTTGCAAAATTCTATTTTATTAGAAAACATGCAACTTGTAAATTTTGTAAGATGCATCATGAATAGGCTGAAAGGAATAAAAAGGTGACATAAGCAAGAATAACTTCATGTACAGATTACAGAGGTTAGTGAAGGTTATCTCGTTAGTTCATTCACTTGTGTATGTGACATACAAGCTGGTGATTTAAATATGTGAAACATTTTAGGCTACAAATGAGCTTGTTAAATCGCGATAGAAATCATCGTTTGATTAGTCAAATCAAAGTAAAACTTATCACTTGGAAAAGGATAAGCAGATATTTAAAGAATCAATTACGCATAGTAATCGTAATCGAATTCAATCGATTCATTCATACATTCTACATGATTATGTGTAGGATACCAACTTCGTAACAGTTTTTGAAGCCTATTATGAAGAGGTCAAGCTAATTTAGCCAGAGAGCCCGACAAGACGCACTCAGGAAATTATCGTAATAAATATAGATCACAAACCATTAAATTAGAACTCATCTTTTAGGAATCTTGACAGACCTAAGGGACATGTTACGACTCTGTACTTGTTCCTGTCATAGATAAGGAATTACAAATATTGATATTTTCCAATTTCTGAGTGTGAAGGTAATACAGCTAGAAAATCTGTAAGAAATTAATTGTTCGCAGCAATCAGAGCTACTTTATTATTTGTCGACCACTCATAATATTTTGGAGGATACCAAAATTATTAGTCACACCTTTACGAGACATTCCATGATAGTATTATTCTTTGACGTAATCATCCATAATATTTATACCAAATTTAGAGTTGATTGGTAAATGAGATTTACCCAGTTATACTTCGGAGATTACGATTAGCATTAATACTACCCGACAAACTCCACACGTGGTTATTCTTATGGAAAGCCATAGTTAAAGTCGGTATAACCATGTCCAGCAATTTATGGATGTTACAGGCAAATTAAGTCAGGAAGAGAAAGTTCAGTACTTTCACTGCTATTATTTCAGTTCATGATTTTTAAAGCAATTCTGACGATGTACTTCCCGAGCTATGGAATATGATAATCCTTGAATAAGGTAATTTACAATATCAGCATCAGGCACAAGATCTTTATGCCTGTGTCTTAATTTAAGATACCAGAATGATTCTGTTTGATTGGAAATTGGTAATTGTGGAAAGAAATTTTAGTTTCGTCAAAACGCCTTTCGTACGATCCACATAGACTATAAGGGACATCTTATGTCCTTTGTCAGAATCATGGTTGAGATTCACATTCTGAATCTGATCTTTAGATACATACTAAGGACTCCATCGATGACTCGGTTTTAATCTAAGTTTAATCTAATGATTTTATTTTCAGGATTATCACTTCGATAAGTTCGATTATAATTTTGATATTATTAAAAAAAAATATTAAAATGGTTTTAAGGCAAGGTTATAGCATAGAAACTCCCTGAAATATTTCTCTTATGAGAATTTAATATTATTAAACGATTTATTAATTTAATTAGCTGAAAAACTCATCGAATTAATTAATAACGAATTAATAATCCAACAAATCCGATGCAAATTTAAAATTGTATTTAAATTCGTTGACGATCTGTAATCCAAGGAAATACTGGACTAGTAGGTATATGCTAGAATTTTCTATGTATACAGATTATCCAGGATTCCGAAGATGTAAATAATATTACTATTAGTCTAGTAAGCAGACAACAATTTATTTAATTCAACAGAATTACAGCAGTTATTAATTCACAGGAATTACATTTATAATTCGTCAGCAGGACGTATTAATTAGCAAGCATCAATTTAGTTGATCAGCTTTTATTTTTCTTATCATTGATTAGATTAGACATCATTAGTAAGGAAAGTCAGGTTTTACGGAGATGCTTGGATAGAATACAGATTTTATTATTCATTTAACATCAGATAAATAATATTATCTTACCAATACTTTATACAAATTCAATAATTCAAATATGTAATAACGTAGGTATGCCAAACCAAAGGTATAAGGTATTTCAATCTATTGATTTGGGTAGTTAATTAGATTTAGGTTAAGAAGTTGTTTTGAAACAATATAATTATCTTTATAATTTTAATTAGTTTTGATTTAAGGAAACTCAACCAACTAACACATTTGAAATTTGTAAAATTTAAAAATTGGTGATTAAGTTTAATTAGCTTTTGTTTTCTCACGGCCTATTATTCTCGGACTTATGCAGTTTTTCATTAATTCTCATCGCCTTCAACGGCTAGACATTCCGTCTATTTCCCACACGTGGAACCTTAAGGTCATCAAATTTCATATATATATATAGCTCGCTACTGCTATATGCATTCACTTTTCAATTGGCACAGCTATAAATAAGACATTGGACAATTTGAAATCGACCAGTGCCCAAGGCTGGCTACGCTACATGGAATCAGGATTCAGACCAGTAACCTAGACTTGCTACAAATTCGGATTATCTATTTCTAATCAGATAACACATCCAAGGTGTACAACAATAACCCAGATTGGATTCTAATCTTCCTATACATTGATATGTACTAACATGAGTTGACATATGTATGAAAATATCTCTTCAGATTCAGACTCTTCGACTCCAGAGGAAATCCCAACAGCTATCTCACCGGAGATTAATAATACCATGAATACGTTGGGACCCGAATTGAACACCAATAATATTACGTTCTCAAATGCAGCAATCGCTGCAATCGATGAGTCTTGTGAATATATCGCATTGAATTATCAACAACCGTCCAGCCCGGAGTCTACAGCATCATCTGAGGTTTATGATCCTATGGAGGATCCCGATTACTTGGAATCCGGTTCTTCTGAGGATTCATACGAATCTTTTAAATCATGTAGGAGTCGATATCCCATATTCATCCACAACAACCTTGATTGATCATCATCATCATTCAAGGACACCCAGAGCGACGACTTTACAGAACTCTAAAGGCTGATCCTAATTGTTAGGTTTAGTTTTATTTAAGGGTTTAGATGTATCACTTAGGTTTATATTTCAAAATTTTATATTAACATCAATATTTTAGCTCGTACGTCAAGCGATGAGAACCTGCTGTCTTTTATTATATTCTTAATTAGTTATATGACGACCAAGTAGGTGTATGACGGGTATAAATATATTGTAATTGTCATAGTAACTTCAGTGTTGGTTGGGCATGTGAGTTGGTACAACAATAAATACTTTGTATATTATTAGACGAGGAAACTCAGTCGCTCTTCGGAACTTCTACAGAAGTTCCTCTTTATTAGCTCGCCTTTGAAAATGGAATTCGAGCTTATGAAGTGCCGCTGTCCGTCTGTCCGTCTGTCCGTCCGACCATTTTAAGTATAAAT
>JAQGBQ010000988.1:0-14337 GCA_034698485.1 Vertagopus arboreus
CAAACTGTTTTAAATCTAAATATTATTAAGGTTGGTCCTGGTTCAGTTTTAACCAGGGTTGGCAATTTTTCACTTTTCTTTCAAATGAAAAATATTGAAAAATAGTCCAATTTTTGACAGTATTTTTCAATCTTTTCACTTTTGAGGATATGAAAGTTCACTCCATATTTTTAATTTTTTTTAATTTCTCCATGAAAAATTTGTGAAATTGTTACTATTCATTTTTCAATGTTTAATTTTTCAACAAATTAAAAGGCATAAAATTTCATGAAATTTCAGTTTTCATTTTTCACTTAAAATGTGTTTTGCCAACCACGGTTTTAACATGATTTGCTTCTAGATTCTAGATATTCCAGAACTTCAAGATATTCAACCTTTGAACAAATGAAGATTCACCCAGAGAGGTCAAGGACGAGTAAGAAAAAAACATAAAATTTTTTAAATTAACACATTTGCAGATTCTTATTCTATATTTTAAAATTCGAAAATTATTTGTATTTCATAGCCAATTTATTAACATGCACAAGGTTGAGTTAAATTGTGTATCTTTTGGTTCATTTATTTCAATCCGATTTTTTTAAATCAAAATTAATTTGGAAGAGCCAAACATCTAAAATGTGTATATAAAAAAAGCTTTCATGACAAAGTAACAAATCGGATCTGAATTTTAAATATTTAATAAAAAATAGTTTTTATTTATGGTCAAAAAAATATTTCAACGATAAAGAAAGCGTTGAAAAAATTGAAATACATTCTTGATCATTTTAGGTTGTGAAAAATTATTTTAAACTTATGATTATGTAATGATAATCTTGTTAACAAAGATTAGTTCCAAGAGAGCCACCTCATGCGAATTAAATTAATCTTAATTTTTACGAGCTTGATCAAATTGGCGAAATTGCACTAGAAGGCATATCTTAACTCGTTTTGCATTATAAAGTAACATATAGTAACTTCAACATTGTCTCGAGAAAAGTTTTTAGCTTTATTAAACAGGTTCAGTTTATTAGATAAAATTGTTACAAGTTCGGAACAAAATACACATCATTAAATATATCCACTTGAATTTAATTTACTTTTCAAATGGTATGAAATTAAACGCATTATTTGTAGATTTGCAATTTGCGATTTTTGATATGATTTGTTCCAACAAAAAAAAAATAATAGGAGAAGAAAATTTATTTTGCTTAAAATTATGCTTTAAAATTAAAAATCGATATTCCAAGACCTCAAAACTTTGATATAAGATCTATAAAGGTTTTTAATTATGGAAAAATTATTTTATTTTTATAAAAAAATATATGTCGTTTAAAATATTTCTAGTCTGTTATTAGAGCTACGACTGTGGCTAATCTTTAAGGAAAGAATTAAATAATTTTGCACTCCAAAACTAACAAAGACACTCATCGGATACAAAATCTATAAAAAAAATTGAAAATTTATTTTGATAGTTCATCTGTATAATAATTTATACAGATTAAATTAGTGCATACGTAAGTTATTTGCAGTTTTTTCTTGTTACATTATTGTCAAATTAAATCCCAAAAACACACCAAATCTCATTATATGATGAGAAATGCAACTCTACGGTGAGATTACTGAAACCCTGAATGTTTTATTTAATGATTCAAAATTAATTTATCACATAATTTTTTTTCAGCAACTTTTCTATTTTAAATCCACATATCTATTTCATTGCAAATTTGAAACTATAAAAAGAAATAATTCTGATTAGCTAACGCCTTGCCCTCAGGCATTTACAATCGAACAATGCTGTAATCAATAAAACTCGAGTTTTGTATTATGTATAGCTCATCTGTTACATAAAACATTCGGGGATATGAATAGCAAATGTAAAGCTTTATATATGTATAATTTTGTACATGAGCTGATATCGTGTCCTCAAAAATTAACTTTATCTATCTATTCTCTTTCAAATTTTATTTTTAAAATCCAGCATACTATTTAATTTCATTCTGTAAATACCAAATCTATTTTCTTCTTAAATTTTTAAAAAATTCGTTTGAAAATTGACTTTTGGTACTTTAATGCTTAAAACAAAATAAAATAATATACATCTAGATTCTCAAGTTTTTCATTTTAATTTTGAATGTACTTCAGTAATATTTTATTAAAGTAGAAATAAACTAAATCCACTCATTTAAGATGCATACATAATCTAGAAAAAGTTCTAAAGTCCAGTTTAATCTACGCTTCAGTAACCTAATATACCGGTTTTATCTTCATAACCTTGCGAAAGGATGCAAAGGTTATTTATAATTAACTAGATAATTAAAACTAGTATTATAAAGGAAGGAACCAGAACGATTTCAACCTTTTCCCTTTGGTTGGACAACATTTTATTTATTATTTAATTCTTCTACGAGCAACTGGAATATTTATATGTGAGAGTTCATATGAAAACGACCAATTTGACACTTTAGAGATAATTCACTAGTCAAATTACACGTTATTTAATTTTTAATTTATTTCATGCCTTTAGGATAATTACAAACGAAGTTATGGATTTTTCAAAAAAATTTTTACTATTGTGGCATATCTGCTTTTGTTTTACTCTTTTGCTATTATACAAAAAGTAAGATTTGGTAGCTTGTTCTTTTTTCATATGCACTAGCACAAAATGTTGTTATGACCAATTTAAAAAACAAAGGAGGCGATTATTTTTTTAGAATTTATTTGGATAGCAACACAAAACAGAAAATATGTTAGATCAGTTTGCTTTTTGGATCTATTCGGTCCGTTGGTTTAGTATTAGAAATACAATGACCCACTGCCTTTGCAACTTTGAACATCCAACTATACTTTGTAGGAAAACCTGAACAATAAAATTCTTACTATATCTATAAACTAAACCGGATTTTTTGCAATTATTATTTTGCACGTAGCCAACAATCTGCTGCTGCTGGTTATTATTATTATGTATCTAGTTTTTAAAGGTCCAACTGTCATTCTGCTTAATTCTACTCACTTTTGCTTTCTATTACTAAAAATTGAGCTAGTCTCTAGAAATCTTCAATGTTATAAAAATTTGAATGAATTTTACATCTTTTTGAGGGTTAAATTTTAAATTTTTGCAAAAATGGGGATTTGAAAATCTACGAATCGTCGTTGGAAATGCTTTGTATAAAATAGATTGAATTAAATTTGAAATTTTGAGTGAAGTTTAATTTTATTTGGAAATAGCTGTATTTAAGTGTACAAGATAATTGATATTCAGTTAACACTCGAAACAAGTAAATCTATGTAACTTTATATAATTAAAATGTCCAGAAGTTCTGTGTTAAGGATTTAAACATTTCGTGTTTTGCTATGCATTTTCATAAATCTATATATTTTTTAAGACGATTGCATTTTTAAACATTAGTTATGATAAATTGTCAAAATTTCATGAAATTGAAAAAATATTTTATTTTTGAATATTTTTGGAGAGTTTTGGATTGCATTAAAAAGTTGATATGATAACGGTCCTGGACAATCTACTGATTATTAGTCTACGTAATCGTGATGAATTGAAGAGAGGTCAGTAACTTGTCCAAACTGTCTGGCGATTGCAGATTTGATGACACACCCAAAAAGAAATCCAGAAGTACAAACTGCTTAGGTAGCAGTGTCTACTACTGTCTAATTAAATAATACTAAATACTATAGTAGTAGTAGTAGTAGTATATAGTATAGTACCGTAAATCCACTTTTGCATAATGCACTAATAGCATTAAAACAGAACTGGACAACTGAACTCTTATGGTCAAATTAAATATAAGATTGTGACCCCCTGACCCGATTGACGACACTTTCTCATCTTCAGTTGTATATAGCAAAGCTATGTAATCTTAGCTTCTGAAGATCATTTAAGACCTCAATTATTCTAATCTATCCAGATAAGTCCAG
Organism: Vertagopus arboreus; assembly: GCA_034698485.1. Taxonomy (NCBI): domain Eukaryota; kingdom Metazoa; phylum Arthropoda; class Collembola; order Entomobryomorpha; family Isotomidae; genus Vertagopus; species Vertagopus arboreus. The sequence continues at coordinate 3,910 of JAQGBQ010000988.1, forward strand.
TCTTCATATGAAAGTGAGTTTATATAATTAGATTCTTCTGGAAAGTTTTAAAAAGTTGAGAAAGAAGTTCTTTAAGGTGACCTTTACTCATTATTCTTATCCAGTTCTGTAATAGTATATATATCACTTGCATAATTATAGAAATACAAGTTTAAACAATTTATACATTCATTTTTTACCCCTTTGGGCTTATGTAATTTATTGTTTTGCATCGGACACTTTGCATTAAACTTGTTCATGTTCAATCTATGTACTATGTATTAAAAGTTGACTTTTGACTGTTGCTATCCAGCTCGGCTAAAACTAAAAAGTCAACCGGCTTTTGCAACAATAAGATTACAACTTTACATGAGATTTAAGACTAGAAGAAGAAGATGAGTCTCTTATATATATGTAATACTAAATGAACAGAAGATTCGGATGTAGATTACTATAATATTATAGAGAGAGTTTTATTTTATTACATCTCCCCATGTATTATAACCTTATGGGTGTTGTATCCATGCGAATTCTGTGCAGATATTCTTCTTCTTCTTCTTATCACTGTGCAAAAACTGGATTTTAAAATGCTATAAGCTAATAATGAAGAAAGAGCCAATAAGAACCGAGGCTTGAAAGGCATGGAGATTGTAATTTTGTATAAAAGCACATCCCGAACGGTTTAGTATTCGTCGTCTTTGAAACACTCTCTTGTACTCTCCTACAAACCGTTTCTCAACTCTCATCTCATCATGAAGTCTTTCGTAAGTCGATTAAAATTATTATTTCTGAGAATAATTTCTGAAATTTTTTTGAAATTCTTATAATGATTTTTAAATTTTTTAATTTTTAGGTCGTAGTCGCTTTGTTGGTGGCCTCCGTAGCTGCCCAAAACATGGACATCATGTCCCAATTGAACAAGGAGAAATCCCTCTTCAAGTCCACCCACCTCGTCGAAGACCTTTTGATGAAGGAGAATCTTAAAGATCTTTTCCTCCAAGGACAAGAGATGCCAACCTGGGGTCACCACCAGGTCAGCAAACTCACCCTCGAAGAAATGGTCCAAACCACCCTCTTCAGTGAATACTACAACATCCCTCTCTTCCGTCAATTCTGGGAACAGTACCCAATGGTCTTCCATAAGTACGTCCAGTCCGTCCTTTTCCAACAGTTCTGGACTATCCCAGCTTTCCAACAATATTTCCGTAACCCTGTCCTCTTCTACAAATACATCGTCCCCCAAGTCCAAGTTGTTGCTCAACAATACCGTCATGGAGATATGTACACCAACACCAACACCATGGATATGAACATGTACACCAACAAGTTCGATACCGTTGACCAAATGATCAACAACAAGTACACCAACAAGTTCGATACCGTTGACCAAATGATCAACAACAAGTACAACCTTCCTTACGGATACCAATACAACAAGGACTGGACTGTCCCCATGACCCGTGGACTCGAATACCCAACCCAAAGCATCTTCGGACAAAAGAACATGAACGTCAACTACAAATTCTTGTTGGACAAGATCTACAAGGAATTGAACTTCGGAAAGGTCGGAGGAATCACCGAGACCATGACTGATGTCCGTGCTTTCCCAACTGGACGAATTGAGGAACACACCTTCGGAAAAATTATTGACCCTATCACCGGAGAGGAGAAGGTTACCGTCGGAGATGTCAAGGTAATTTAATTAAAATTCTTATAATCCTAAAGACATGAATTACCCATAAAATAACGTGGAATTTGACTAGTCCATTTGGCCCTTTTCATATACTTTTTTTTAAATCAAAATTTTAATATATTTTTTTTTTGAATTTGTAGCTTGTCGATGAGAAGATCGTGCCAGTCCAAACCCTTGACTTCCCAGTCGAGCACAAGATGAACACCATCGTGGAATCCGAGATGATGAAAGAAGCCCTCCTTAAGAAATTCTTCTTGAACAAAATCTTCGGAGGAAAGAACGTCTACCCAGAAATGATGACCAAAGGATTCAACAAGTACGAATACGAGCCAATGATGTTGAACAAGTACAACAAATTCAACACCCAATACGATGTTTCTGCTGAAGACATCATGTCCACCATGAACATGAACACCAACAAATACATGAGCCCCATCGTCTCCCGTATGTACTCTGGACTCAACAAGATCAACAAGATCAACAAATTCCCTTTCGGAATCTACAACAACCAGGTCAACAAGATGGATTTGATCAACGAATACCAAACCGAGAAGATGATCAAGAACTTCGAAACTGAGAAGATGATCAAGGATTTCCAAACCGAAAAAATGATCAAGGATTTCCAAACCGAGAAGATGATCAATGGTCAAGTCTACCCTTTCATGACCAAGGAGAACATGTTCAACAAATTCAACAAATTCAATGTTGTAAGTTTCCTTAACTAATTTTTTAGATTTTTAAATGTGCCATTCCATATAAAAGGGGCACAGTTGGGCTGTCACAAACGTCTCAATTTTTTCAAGAGTTCATAATTTTGAGCCTAGAACTCTAAATAGTACCAAAGCCGTGTTTTTTTTACTTGGACGGCCACAAATAATCCAATCAAAATTAACATTTTTTAAAATGTGCCGTTCCAAATAAAAATTTGCACTAATAGCTCAATAGAAGTTCAAAAATATATTAAATTCTGAAAAGTTGAAGTACCATTCGTGTTTTTTATTTGTAAGGTCACAATTTACCTTAAAATTTGATGACATTTTTGACATTTTTATATATATAAAAAATTGATAGTACTGTAACAGTTTAAATTCTGAAAAGTTACAGTACCAAAACCGTTTTTTTTTCACTTGGACTATCACAAAAAAGCTGTTCAAAATTTTATGACATTTTTACTTATACCAATTTATTTATTTTTGTTAACAGGAGAAGACCATGGATATGGAAATCCCAACCATGATGACCGAGAAGTACCACCACATCCCATTGACCTTCGGCAAGCCCATCGTCGGCTCCGGACTCAATGAATTCCAAATCGAAAAGGAATTGAAGGAGTTGAACAAGAACATCCAATACTAAACTATCATCATCATCATCCTAAATAATTAATCATTTAATTCTTCAAATGCTGTCCATTTTCAATCTCGACATATATTTTAGATCCTCTCTTTTAGTTCACCCTTTTTAAAGGGAGATTTTAAAGGGAAGTCTTGTAAATGTTTGCAACTCGGACCGTCCTAAATGATATGTCTAAATGTTTTTATCTCAAAAAACCTGTACTACTCGAACAATCCAAACCAAAAATGTTTTGAAATTTATTTCAAAAACAATATCAAAAAATCATCTCACTAAAAAATAAATCTGAGCTCAAATCAACCAGAGCTTCACACGCGTCTAAAAACATAAAAAACAAAACTATTTTTCATTATTCATTCTCATTTATTTGTAATATTGCATCTAGAATTTAAATAATCAGATCATTAGGAATTGCATTTGCTATTTATTATATATTTTAAAAGTCATGATTAATCATCGTCTTCATCTCAAAATGAATTCATCTTTGAATACGTGACAGTCTCACAAAAAAGAGCACTTTAGTTTTTGGAGTAAGAGTTAAGAATTTGAATTGCACTTGAAGCAGGATTTAACTATAAAAAATTCTACAAGGTTAAACTGCCTATTAGACCCTTTTTTAAAGATAAAGTTTTATTTCAAATTGTAAATCTGGACAAATTATTCCAGAAAGTTCAGAATAAAGACAAGAATTTACAAATAAATGCTAAACGTTGACTTTATCAAATAGAGAGGAGTTATCAAAATTGCTAATGGTTTACATTCAGATTTACTGCCTTCAAATTTCATGATTTCAAATGAAAAATATTGAAATTTCATGAAATGTCATTGTCCTAAAATTGTTGTAAAATAAAAAATTTGAAAATAAAAAAAACCCCAGTGTTTTAAAAAAATTTAATTAAAAATTAAAATATTTTTATTTTGTTTAAGATGCCATAATTGGGTTAAAGACTGAATTTAATTTTAAACATGTACTCAGATGTTGACGGACCAGCCCTTTAATAAAATTGTATTTTTTGAACATTAGTTGAACCCTTAAAGTGCCTACTGTACCCTTTTTGATGAGAAAGTCACATTTTTATTTTCAAAAGACTTGCACTTGAGGCTATTATTATTATTATTATTTATTTATCATTGAGATTGAAAGTATTTATTATTATTGTGTATTGAGAAGAATAAATTGGATCGGGATGAATCAGCTTCTTATTGTCTGGATTTGTCTGGAATCAGATTTTGGGCATCTCTTTCATCTTTTTTTTTTATTTAGTCATCTTCCTCCTACAGAAATTATATATATGTATAAATAGATGCAATTATCATTACTTGAAAATATAGAACAATGGGATCCAGTTTTTGTATTTCATTTGCATATCTAATTTACTTATTGCATTGCCAAGTTCGGCTTTTAAACTTTTGATTAAGTGATTTGTTTCATTTTTTACAAGTAATAAAATCCAGGATCATTGGTTAAAAAAATTTAAATGATTTGTGATTTTGGATTGAAATTTCAAAAAAGATGAAAAGTATTGAAATTTCTGAAATATGAAAAAGTGAAAAATAAATAGATTTTGTTTATAAAAATTTTACAATCTCATTGAAAAATTGAAATTTTCATTCTAATTTTTCAAAATTTAAAACAAATTTATTTTAAAATTTTTAAATGTCGAATCTACTGTTCCAATTTTTTTATATGTTGCGAATTTTATGACAAAATGGTGTCATTCTTGGATAGTGTTTTAACAATTACAGACTATTCATCTATCCAGAAGATAATTAATTATTTACCCATTTTGAATCTGTACATTGACGTGCAAAAAAAAATAATAAATAATAATATTTTAAATTCAAATTTTGTAAGCATGTCAACTCTAATTTATTCTAATTTTTAACTGATGTTAAGCTTGAATTAACTAACCAAGTTATTAATTTTACGATTAATCATCTCAGAGCACTGAATCTCTTAGTTTAAAAAAAATAATTTAAACACAAGATTTTAAAACTACTATCTTTGATTAAACATTTTAGAACAAAGAGTCTGGTACGAGTATATACAAATAATTACATGCTTTATTCAGGCATTTTTTTAAAAAAATCCGTGGGGTCACTCTGAACATTTCTTTGGAAATCTTATTTCTATTCAATATGCGTGGGTCAAAGCAACTACCCTGCAAAATTTCAAGTTTATAGGCCATTTTAATCAATTTTTCTAAAATTTAGTATTGGCACTCACTCTTGGCCCCCACGGGTCAATTCGTTAACTGATTGAACCCCCCTTTGAAATTATTGGCATTTTAAGCCCAACATGGTCCAAATCGGTCTAGCGTGTCACAGACAGACAGACATACTAATCATATAAGCCTTTGCTCGGGCTAAAAAGTAAAAATTATGAATTAGTTTAATTTTACAGATTACCAGCAAGCAAATTACGAAAAAAAAATCAATCTAAATTCTGAAAAATTAACCTCAAAAGTAAACTTCTCTAGCCTGACTACGGAATACAATGGAAATTTAAAAAAAATTAAATTGTGCAGATCGAATAGATATCGTAAGGTTAAATAATTAATTAAATTATAATTTATTTTCTCTGAAGCTTCGAAGAACCCAATGTCGTATTTAATTTAAAAATTCAACAGTCAAAATTTAAAAAAAAACATTCGTAATATTTCTTTGTTTTGATCTTTGTTTACTTTCCATCTAAATAGTAAGTATTTATAACATTAGAGATGAATCAGATACTCTAAAAAATATTTTTTTAAATTAATTCAAACTTAAATTCAGTTACAATCTGTCAAAATAAATTTTTGACATACTTACAAAAATTTAATTTATAAAAATTGGTTTTTGTTTTTATTATTTCAAAGATTTTTTTGCACACCAAAGTACAGATCCAATATTCTAAATAATTTTTAATCTTCTAGACAGATACATTTCCGGAGCCATAAATTTCTCATGGACTCACAAAACTTAAGTTAAAAAAATTGGATTGGTTAATTATTTAATATTTATTTTTCCACGTCAAAGGACCTGGCACCAAGTAGGTGCAATTTGGGTTACGACAGATTTTTCTAATTTTTTTTATATGTTGTCCACATTTACAATTTACAGTTTAAAAAATTGGATTTGGTTATTATTTTAAATACTTATTTTTTGCACGTCAAATTACAGATCCTAGATTCTAAATATTTATATAATCCTCTTGATAGATAAAGTAACACACCACGTCGAAGATTTTAAATTAAATTGGAGTCGACATACTCACTAAGGTTGGGTTTAATAAAAAAAAAAAATAATTAGGTCAATTATTAAATGGTGAAACCCCCTTATGGTCTGTCTGTCTGTCAATCCCCCCCCCTGATATAATTTCTACTCTACTTATATTTATAGGTAATTTATAAGACAAAAAGATCCGTTTCAATTTCTTATAGAGTGACATCATTTTGTCATAAAACTCTGAAAATAATTATATTGATATGAATCTGTAACCCAAACCAGGATTTGAACTTCAATTCCAATAGTAAAATAGTAACAGAGATTGATTCATGACGGCATGAATTCCAAATTCTTTAATAAAACAAGACAAGATGAATGAGACAAGTTGGTTGGATTCCGTGCTGGAACATATGCTAAGTTGGCATGAGACAAGGTAATTAGCCAACGAATACACGACTTGCACGTGACAATTAAAACAATTACAACTGATAAGTTAACCAACTCGAATACAACTTAGAAGGACACCTTTTCACATGATAAAGCTCAACTTGTTTACAAAATAACTCATTTTAAAGCTACAAGAGAAGTAATGGTAACGGGAATTACAGAATTGCTTGAGACTTTTATGGCTGAAGCTACTAATTGAAAGAACAAGAAAAATACAAAAAATAGCAATTTAAATTTGATAATAGACAATTTTTAAAAAATGACAGTATGAATTTTTGGCATTTTTTTGTTAACTGTAATTCAAGAATTGCTTGAAACTTTTATGGGTTTTATCATTTAAAAGCACAAGAAAAATACAAAAAAATAGGAATTTGAATTGATAATAGACATTAAAAAAATCATAATAACGATATGAAATTTTATTGTTCTTTTAATTACTAGCTTGAACCATTATAGTTTTAAGTTATTCTGGAATTCTCTTTAAAATTACTTTCGATCTTCTTCGCACAGTATTTTGTGGTTGTTCTAAACTTTAAAATTAAATAATTTTCAAGAAGTTCAGCTTTATCATTTCAAAAGGTTTCCTTCTAAGTAAAGATGACCTTTGACAATTTTAATCTCAATATTAATACAGGATACATGAAATTCGGATTACAGATTTGTATCAATTTGCTCTTATTTTGAGAATTTTATGACAAAATGATATCACTCTTGCAAAACAAACTACTACAGCTCCAGGACACGCATCTATAGAGACTAAAATTAATTTTTTTGAATCTTGAATCTGCAGTTTGGGGTGCAATTTAAAAAAATAAAAATAATAATAACCAAATCAAATTTTTTAAACCCGAATTGAGTGAGTATGTCTACTTTAATTTATTTCAAAATTTTAACTGATTTTAAGCTTAAAGTAACTTAACTAAACAAATTATTTCATTTTACGAGTACTCAGACATAAGTTAATGAATATGAATTTAATGTCATAAAAATTTAGATGGAAAGTAAACAAAGATCAAAACGAAGAGATAATATGAATGTTATTTTCATTTTAAAATTGCGGAATTTTGAAATGGAATAATTAACTATTTCACTAAGAAAAGGCTGAATCGGCACAATATTCTTTTATGTAAACTTTAAAATAAGCTATTTTTCATATTGTTCAACTTGATCATATGAAAAGGTTTCCTTCTAACTCATTCTAAGCAAAAGATGACCTCAGACAATTTTAATATCAATACAGGATACATGAATTTATGGAGATTTTGCTTCATAATTTCAATTTGTAATCAAAACTTCTAGATCCTTAAGACTATTTTTTATATTATTATTACACATCCAATATTACCTAATGATTTTTAACAGCCAGCTTGGCGACACTGACATTGACACTGACGCTAACAAAGATCCCTAAAATTAAGTATTATGTCATTCAACTATTTCCAGCTTATTATATGAATATTCTTCTACTAATTCTTCTCAAAGAATCGATTGATGATAGAATAATAATATGAGCTAGTGCATATCAAAAGTGACCTAACTGCCAAATTTTTTTTTTGGAAAATAACAAAACATTAAGAACAAAGCAGATATTCCACAATAGTAAAACGATTTTTGACAAATCCATAACTTCGTTTGTAGTTATCCTAATGGCATGAAATAAGTTGGAAATTACGCCTAAAATAGCGTCTAATTTGACTAGTCTATTGTCTTTAAAGTGTCAAATTGGCCCTTTTCATATGCACTCTCACATAAATAATATAATAAAACTTGCATAAATTGTAAATAGTTCTATTGATCTTGCACGATTTAATGATGACGATTCTTGAAGAGTCCAGTCGGGTTAAAAAGATGAGATAATGAGTAAAGAATGCCTCATCAACAGATCTTCAATTTACAGCTTGGGTTTTGTTTATTATAAATTTTATAAAGAAGTTGTGAGGGTGTGGACTTCGTGCTTTTGATGTCTGAGATCGACAATCCATTTTAATCCATTATATTATACTCTCCAGCTAAGAATATTTTAATCTCCGTATAAGAAACACAATGAAGACTGCCTACTGTCTCATCTTAGAATAAATCAAGGAAGATGAGTCGTTCATTTCATTCGATCCAGTGACTCGAATTTATTTACAAATTACTTTTACAAATCGATACAAATGCAGGGCCCAAAGTGGACTAATTACCCAGTAGACTTTTAGACGTCGGACTAGAAGCCCGAATTTAAGACCTAAGTCTTTAATTTGTCTTTGAATTTTTAAAAGTTTTTTAAGGAGATTTACGATTGAAAATGAAGGGGATTTTTTCGAAACTTTTGTTAGTGACTCTAGTGGTACTTATGTCATCAGTGGACGAGGGGGACGCAAACGTGCAATTTCTCTGGTATCCTGTAAAAGTCGCATTTTCTGGGGCACCGGCAACATTTTTGAGAAGGACTCCAGGGCAAAGTGTTCATTTCCAGGTTAGCAATACTCAGGATGGATCTTATCATTTTGGATATGATGCAGGTATTTACAAAGTATTTCATACTTATACTCTCTTAAAAAACTAAAATATGTGCATATGACAAGGGACCTAGCTGCTAATTTGACACTTTAGTGACAATTACCTAGTCAAATTCCACGTTATTTTACACGTAATTGTCAATTTATTTCATGCCTTTTTGATAACTACAAACAAAGGTATGGATTTTTTTAAAATCGTTTTACTAAGTGGCAAATCTGCTTTGTTTTTCTCTTTTGTCATTATATCCTAAAAGTAAGATTTGGGCAGCTAGGTCCCTTTTCATGTGTACTAACTCATATATGAATTCAATCGAATTTTAAATTTTATTTTCGCAAGATCAATTAAAATCATTTGGATTTTTTTGTAGACACTGTAAGAGACAAATCTTACCGCGAGGAAAGACGGGAGGCTAATGGTCGTGTTACTGGAAGTTACGGATATGTGAGTTGATATTATAAATTATAATTAATAGCAATATAAATTAGATTGTTCTTTTTGTTATAGATTTTTAAAAATTATTTAATTGAAGATCTATTCAGACCCAGCATTACATTTTTAATTAATTACATTTCAGGTAGACCCAGAAGGGACTTTACGAGTCGTGGAATATATTGCAGACGAAGGGGGATATCGGTGAGTTAATTTTTAAATTATTTCATATCTTTCAAATCAGGGTTGGCAATTACAAATATAAAATATTGAAATTTCATAGACCTAAAATTATTGAAAAATTAACTAAATAAACAGTAAAATTTCAAGAATTTTTTATTGAACCAGAAATAATACCAAAGTCAAATAAATTCATACAAAAGACAAAATCGAAGGACAATAGTTCATTGAAAATAAGCAAATTATGATTTGCTCAGTTACCAAATACTTATTTCAAACACAGAGTTTAATTAAAAAATATTAGGAATACAATTTAAAAAATATCTGGTCACATATTCAATTAAATTGTATTCATATCTCAATACTGTAACTGCAAACTTTTGCACACCCATTCGGCAAATGCCATTTGTTTCTGATCACTTGACCCAAAGGACCTGAGGAGAAACGCTAGCTCTCTACTGTCGTTGTATCTCTTCCCATTTCTATATAAAAAAACAGAAATTTCACATGTAATAGATAACAAATCAATATCAACTACAAATCTACGTTATAAATTATAATACATACTCTTTCAAAACGTTGATCGCTTTCCACTGAAGTGATTGAAGCTCTGTCACATTTCCACCGAATTCGTAGAT
>JAQGBQ010000989.1:0-14315 GCA_034698485.1 Vertagopus arboreus
TTTGTAAATTCCTAATAGATCAAAAAATGGCTCTTGCGCTTGGTTTATTTTCCAAGATTAATGTTAATTAACAAATGAAGTTTTTGCTCATTACGTAAAAAGGTCAAGGATTAATAATAAAAAATCCCCTCTTAAGCTTTTGTGTATGCTTTTAGGGCTTAAATGTACCTAAAATTAAATGTTGATAACTCCCTACACAAATAGATGATAATCTCAAGGGAATCACTTTGTTAAGCTGCCTTGATTAAATTTCTATTAACATTTTTACATCGAATAAGGCTTTGAATTAATTATTTAGGCAATATTAACCAAAAAATAGTTTTTCTATTTAAATTGTACAGAATAAAAATAATAATTAAAACCAATTCGATTCTCATTAAACCTGGTTTCCTCATTCCTCATATTTAAAAAACACTTTTGCACAATTCTTTATATATAATATCAATAATAATTGGAAACAAAATTCATTTAGTTAAAATGTCTCCAAAACTCAAATTGTTTACTGAAATTGAGAAATAATTTTATACTTATTTCAGTTTAGAAAAGAGAAATGTTATTTGAAATTGATACTAGATAAATGCAAACAAAATTGAAACAAAATGTGTGTAATTATCAAAAATATTTAAATCGTAGTTGCTTTTGTTTAATAAACTTGAAAATGTTTTTTCTACGTATTTAGGTTTAGAAAATAGAAATATTTGAAATTGAAAACAAAACGTCTGTAACTGTCAAAAATATTTGACGGGTATTCAAAAATATCAAAATATTACCCCCTAAAGCTGTTAAAGCTTTTGTTTGTTGAAATTGTAAATAAATCCCCGTGTATTTAGTTTTAGGAGATAAATATTTGTAATTAATTCCATCTGAATCCATAGTTCTTAGGAAGAATCACGTAATCAATGAAGTATAATCCTTTGAAAGGACAACATCCGATACAGGGTTACGTAAATACAACTTTAGAACTGTTTCAAATCACAGTGGAATTTAGTGAGATTAAAATTACGGAGATGTAATAAGATTTAAAACATGCAAAATATTTTTTTTAAATTTGGATTTTAAAATTGCAATTAAATAGTAATACAAAGTAGAATTTGGAATTTCCTTGTGGCTTAACATTAAAATCAATCAAATCCTTAATTCCCACTAATTGATGAAACCCTTGCTGAAAGTTTTTATTTTAAATAATATTTATTCCTATTATAAAATCCCAGACACCAGGTGCGTTAAACCATGATCCGCTCTTTTTGTTCATCGTTGCTCAAAGCCATTGTAAATATTTGTCAATAAATCCTTACTGCTATCATCAAAACAAATCGAAGCTTCTTTTGGGCCATTCACAAATCTGTAGGAAAACATTTACAAATTCGAAGAGGAATTTGTGGGTAAAATTAATTATTTAGTTAAAACAAATTGTAGACTAGAGTAAAATTCTTCACTAATCTGTTGTATGGAAATGGCGATTTTTGCATTAGCCTTTTGTTCGAGAAAAAAGAAAAAAAGTACATAAATGTCGCTTTAATTTTTTTGAACCCCCTGAATCTTATTCATTAATAAGGCTATCCATGATCATTTTCTTAATTACATGTTTTCGCAGCCGATTATAAAAATAAATTATCTCTTGGATTGATTTATAAAATTAATTGCGTTCGAAAAATTCTCGATTAAACAACTTCAATCTGATAATAAATTCAATCTGTCAAGTTTTTTGTTAAAATACCCGGTGGTTTGCAAATTGAGAAATTTGAATACCATGCCCATATCTTTCTAAGCATAATATTTGTCTAAACATAATATTTATCTAGAAAACACTGGTCAATTAATTAACTATAAGTTAACAAATAAAACTCCTTGTAAATACATAGGTATTTCAACAAGGCTTCTCATCTATTATAGTAATTTACAAATTGACAATCAACCTGCCAGGGTTTCGTTTGGGAATTTACGGGTTTCAAAATGTGTGATTTAGTGCGTTTTAACGTTCAACTCTAAGAAAATTCCAAAAATAATAACTTTACTCTCTTTTTTTTAATCAAGTTTTTATTTTATTTAAATCTAAGGTTTAAAATATTTTGTAACTTTTAACTGTTATAATATCCACTAACTCGTCATTACCGATTAAATCCCATTAAATCCCATTGTGATGGTAAATACGGATCTAAACTCGAATTTGGGAACCCTGTAAGCTAATGAAGATGAAGCTGATTGAAACCAGAGCTTGTTTATTTACCCTCTGTGTTTTGCTTTATATTGTTTGATGAAGTAATTGATTAATTAATTGAATTACTTGGAAATTATGAGTTGCTTTCTCTCCTTTCTTCTTGTCGTCGGATGACGAAGATGAGGTTGGCTGTCCTTTTACGGATTTCCATTTGAAAGTCAAGGCACCCGATCTGCCCGCGTCTAATGGCCCGATCTCCAGCGTGTTCGCGGAGCAGAGGCCCATCTCTACGTTTCGGATCGACGCGATCTCTTCTGTTGGAGGACATGATATGCAAATCTCCGATAACTAGAAAAACAAATATTTTTTAAAAATATACTTTGTGATCAGAATTGTAGGAAATTTTAAGCAAAAAGTGTGATTTTAATTTTTATGTAATTCTCATATATTTATGGGCCAAAATTGTTAAAATTTCACTCAGCAAGACAATTTTTAGTAAAATTGTTCTGAAAAACGTATTGTAAAGTAAGTTAGCGGCTCTAAAATGTTCAGCAACTTTCTAATCTTTATAAATACATTTTGTTATCAAAAGTTTCAGAATGTATATAGTGTGATTTTTTCAGCAATTAACTTCGCCATTTAACGTCAAAGAATTTTTTTTGAACAGTACAGAAATATATTTAGTCACGACTAAATATGTTTAGAACTATTTCATTAAGGTAGAAAGTATGGAGTTCCTTTGTAAATAAATCTGTTTTTAAAAACATTATCTGTGGTTAATGTTTAAATTCGGGGTTTACTTTGTAAAAAAACCGGCTTGAAATTTAAGTTTGAAATACACAAATACATACCAATTAATTTTAAATGAAAATTAATTAAATTTACAATACAATTTCTGAAGTGTATTAAAATGATTAAAAGATCATTAATTTAATTATGAAGCAAAAACTAAAACAAGTTAAGCTCGAAATAAAAAATGTCACAAATGAAAATCTCAAATCTTAGAATTAGATGGCAAAAAAAGTAAAATAAAAATAGTTTCAGATTGAATAAGAAAAAGTACAAAAAACGCTGTTAAAAAAGGGCATCTGTCGTAAGAAGATTTTAATAATAAAGAAGCTCAAGTGTTTGTTCTTTATTTCTAAATTGACCTCTTTCTTCCGTAGCTTCTACAGTTTGGACCACCTGTGATTTTTTTTACATATTTTTTTTTTACTAGTAACATAAATGTAATAATAAAACACACATGTTTTGATTCTGAAAAGAATAAATTTGAAATAAATTCTACGTTCTTGCTTTTAGCATATAACAAATATGTAGCTTTTTGAAAGAGTACACATACAAATAAGAAGTTTGAAAAGCCTCAAACTTTCTACTCTAGAGTTTTGAAAGCCAAATAAAGTAAAGGAAACAAAAGTTTTGGAGCAAGTTTTCTTACTGGAAGTTTTTAGAGGTTATGAGGATTTTAGATACTTTATGTGAATTACTTTACTGTATGTCTGTCTGGTTTGAAATTTTATAATTTTTTTAAATAAAAAACACTAGAAAATCGAACAATTCGAAAACAAATTGTAGAGCCAAAATGTGGATTTCAATTTTTCAAAAAAAATTAATGCTGAAACTTCAGTTTTTCAGTGAAACTTTGGAAAATTAGAAAAATTATCTTGAAGAGTTCAATTTTTTGATTAGAAGTTGAATAGAAGTTGTTAAATTGGAAGACAACCTGAAAAATTAATGTTTCAATGAAATTGTTAAAAAATTAGAACAATAAATCTCAAAAATATACTTTTTCTGTAGTTTTGAAACAGTACGAATAAGCCTAAGTATTCGAGATTTTTAATAAAAATTGCTGTGACATTTCAATAAAAAATTGATACATTTTTAAATTTTCATTTCATTGATTTTTAAAATATCATGATATTTTGCTACTTTAAAAACATAATAGACAAGATTTCAAGGTGAAAATGCAAAATCGACCGAAAAAAATACGAAGTTTTATGTAGTGCAGTTTATGTGTTTCAAATGGGCTATCAGCTTGCTCTGTACTGTACGATACTTTGGTGCACCCGGTTTGTTATTATTTGTATAGAAAAGTGTGTGTGTTTTATTTGAGTCATGTTTTGAGTTTGAGTGATTAATTACATTACTAAGGTCTACAGTGAGGACTTCACTTCTGGAGGTGTTCTCGAGCAGTGAGATTGTGGACAGGTGCTTCTGACCTATAATCACCACTTCCGAATTAGAGTTCAAGATCTCAAAGTCACCCACTCCACCCTCTGCAAATACACAAACATACACAAATAATTAATTATTTTTTTTAAATAAATATATTTTGTACCACAATTTTTTCAGATCTTCTATGTGAAATTAATATTTTAAACCGTAATATTCAGATAAAGTTTTCAAAATTTTAGCTCTTAGCTCAGTGGAAGAGCCCATGAACGGCAATTAGAGGTCATGGGTTCGATTCCCATGACTTATCAAATTCATATTCCGTATGTATTATAACCTTAATATTCGAAATTTAACACTTATTCAAAATCATTCCAACATTTTAACCGGAAAGTTAGATTTTGATTAAATATAACGTAAAAATGTAAACGATCACGATATTTTAAATTCTAAAATTTTAGTTTTTTTAAATAGATGACTTCATGATCACAATTGCTAATTGTATGAATTTTTTTACCAAAAAGTTCGGTTTTATATAAATCTCATAAATAAACCTTCATATAACTTTGCATAAGTTTGTGATCCGTTCACAAAAAAATTTCTTATAGAAATTATACCACATGACCATTTTTATTTGGAGCATCACGTTTACTATAAGGGTTCTAATTTGTTTTGAAAAAAACGAAGATTTTTTATTACAATATGATTTGAGCATTTATTTCCGACAGTCCATTCGAATAAATTAACAAAAGTTAAATATTTTTGTAAACTTTTTAATTTATTTCAAACTTCAAACTTCAAAAACGAACTGAAAGAAACTGTGAGTTAATTTTATTTAAATTCATACAATTTAAACATTTATCTTAAAAAGAAAAACCTTAACTTTTACTTGAATAACTAAGCAAATGATTTTGTGAATTTAAAATTTAGATTTTTGTTCAAGTTGTTAGTATTTAAAAGTTATAAAAAATAACAAGTAAAAATTGGTTCTAAATATTTCTGACATTAAATTGTGGCAGTCCAAATAAAAAGAGCACGTAAGAGTTTAGAATGCAGACGCTGCAAAAACAGCATAGATTAATAGTTTAAATTCTGAACAGTTAAAATATTTATCATCGTAGCCATTTTTTGAACTGCTACAATCAATTTGTGTGGTTTACTTCCAGATTAGACCACAAAAATCATTAAAACTTGAAGGTTTTCTTCTTGTTTAATCAAAATGTTTAATTTGAGTTCAATTTAGAAATTGTAACTTTTAAGACTTCAAGTTCCCTTGTTTTAAATTCTGTAGAACAAAATTTGCATTACTTTTCCACGAATAAATCGATTCCTTATTACATTCAGAGAAGTTTTTGGCTTTCATAATAATATTATAAGGTATCTAATTGGAAATTACATTTCCATACCGAATAAATAAAACAAAGACAAAGTTAAGGCTTTTTGATTAGTTTCTGCAAATTAAAGTCGTAATAAAAAATTGCGATATTTTTGTAAAATAAATTGCTAGAAATGCTAATTAAAATTTTATGTATCTTTTTTTAAAAAAACTGCAATTACAATATTACAAAAAAATTCAGTAAATATCTTTTTTAATCTTTAGATAGCAAAACATCCAAAGACCTACTGATTAATTTTTATTTTTTATGTTTTATTCATAACTGTCAACTGTTGACCTTTTCTTAGAAAAAATATTTTAGTATTTGAATTTACTAAGTGATGTCTTTAGCCTTTAGCTTCAAGTTTAACTTACTTTTAGTTATTAAGAAAGTAAGCTCGTTATTAAAAACACAGGAAGGCTTTCTTTTAAAGTAATCTCGAGGGCTTCGTGTATTCATTTAAGCTTAAGTTTTAAAAATGCGTCATGTTTCCAAAGCTAAAATGCTAACATTACGTCAGAGTCTTAAACAAACACAAAAACCAAATATTTTAACGTCATGAAAAATGACCTTTTTGTTATTTTAATATGCATCATTATAATTTAATCTTAAATAATGAAATTATTCCGAAAAATAAAACTAAAAATTGTATTTTTAAACAATACATTGAAAATAGAATGAGTATGGAAATTTCAATGAAGATTAATTCATTTTTTCCGTTTCATACTTCAGATTTTTAAGTTTAATGAAATTTGCTTAATTGTATTTTAATCTATTAAATCATCTTGACATTTTGTACATCCATAAAAAGCAGAGAGTTTTTAATACTAATCCTTTGTTACTATTTGAGCTTATAGGTTTAAAAAAGACGTCATCCCTTGAAAGCTAAAATGCTGAGCTGTTAAATAAAACGACTGTCAAATGTAGCAGTCCAAGTAAAAAGGGCATGAGTATTTAGTACTATGAAATAGTTTGGAGTGTGCAATATATATGTGTCGTTTCAACTAATACCAGCCCTCTTTGCGTTTTAACCTACTAAAATAAAATTACAAGCAGGCTAGGGGCATTCTAATACATATTAATTCTAGTAGGTTAGAAAGCGAAGAAGGCTGTTATTACTTGAAACGACACATATAGGGGAAAAAATGCGTTAAAAATTTAAAGCATTTCTCAACTTGACTCTAAATTCTAAAATCTAATTTTAAGAGTAGCATTCGTGCCATTTTTACTTGGACTGCCACAAATAAAAAAAACAATGCATCATAGCCTAGTACAGAAGATTAATAACACATTTCCTTTGCATACTATAAATTTCTGAACTCTAACAGTTTTCTACTATCTGTGTCGTTTTTACTTGGACTGCCACAAATATGTAAGCTAGAATAGCTCACCAATTTAGAGTCTTTTACAATATTAAAATTTTAAAAGGACACGTCTGGTATATACAGTAAGTGTTTAAAATGTGAAGCAATTTTACATATGTATAAGCTATTTTTCTAAACTGTAAGTTCTAAACTCTAACAGTTTTAACATTCTTTCCGATTTTACTTGGACTGTCACAAATAAGCTAGAATAGCTCACGAATTTAGAGTC
Source organism: Vertagopus arboreus (assembly GCA_034698485.1). NCBI lineage: Eukaryota > Metazoa > Arthropoda > Collembola > Entomobryomorpha > Isotomidae > Vertagopus > Vertagopus arboreus. The sequence continues at coordinate 7,300 of JAQGBQ010000989.1, forward strand.
TGTTAAAATTTTAAAAATACACTTATGGTTGGTGTTCAAAATGTAAAGCAATTCTACATATAAGCTCCATTTCCAGATTGTAAATTCTAAACTCTAACAATTTTAAAATTCGTTCCGTTTTTACTCGGACTGTCACAAATGTTAAAATGTTAAAATGTTTTAAGAATGCGTCATAGGCTAAGATAGGCTTGTAATATATTCATGGGATGATTTATACTACACACACATACTCAAATAATAGCCAAGATATTCAGAAGGAAGAAGAAAAAAATCCAAAGAAAATGGATTCTTCTTCTCCTTCCATTATTTCAGGCAGACAAATTCACACTTTTCATTTCACAGGCCACCAAGTCCCATTTATATTCTTCAAAAGTCTCGTCAAAATAAAAGACCGAGTCAGCCACTGCGAAATTTTATATGGCAAATTCGAGTTTTTAATAATATCCTCCGCTTTGTTATCCTTTTTCAGCTTAAATGGCAACAAGGAAACTTTTTAGGTTGATTAATCCCTATATATATTTTTTTTTTTTTTAAAAAAAATCTTAATTTTATATTGTATTTGGATCTCTCTTTTAAACAAAGTATTTAATTTCGTGAATTTGCCTTTGTTTAAAATATAAATAGGGTAATTGAGATCTTTAAAGTATATGATAGAGTTTTAAAAACATAGTAATTTCCATGATTTTTCTTGGTTTAGAATTAAATTGTTTAAATTATATGAAAATTCTATTCTGTATTTGACAGATTATCTTTAAAACGAATAGATTTTAAGCATTCTCCTTTGTTTAAAATAATAATCGGTTAAAAGTCTTAAAAGTGACCAAAAATTCATTTGTATTTGAAAGATTCTTTTTTAAACAAAGTTTTTTTTTAAATAAAAAAAATTAAATTAAAAATGATTGACATTACTTGAAAAAACTACAATCATTTAAATAGACGAAAATTTTGTTTTCTATTAGACAGTGTCTTTTAATGAAGTAATTTTTAAAAAATCAACTTTTTTTAAATTAAAAATGTTTAAAGGAGACGAACATGACAGTTTTAATCAATAAAATTATTTAAATTTCACTTGCATTTTTTTTAAACAAAACTGATTTTTTTAAAATTTGAACAATTTTTTCCCAAATATGCTGAAATAAGCTTCTTAGAAATTATGTACATCTGAAGATGGTTCCTTGTAAGGGATGCACGTTTTAAATTTCATAGAGAAATAATATTCAAGCTGCTTACCATAATCTAATAGCATAACAAATCCGAGTTGCTCCTCTAAATACTAATATTATTATCCTAATAATATCATGTTTACTATTATACTCACTTCCCTATTACTATATTAATAATAACAATATCCTTATTTTCGAGAAACGAAAACCGACACTATAGACATAATAAAATACAAAAACCCTTATTTACAAAAGGATACATACAAATTTGAAAAATCTGTTCAATATTATTTTGCAGAAAACTGGTGCTTCAGGAAATAAATAGTTTGTTTTTTCAAGTATTCAATAACATGAGAATAAATATTAGCGAATTGGTTCAAATATATTCAAAAAATAAAACTGCAGTTAAAGCTCGATATATTTAGTTATGTTTTCGGCATTAGATATTTAAATAAAAAATATTTTGAAATATTTGTAGCATTCCAAATAAAAAATGGTTCGGATTGTATTTTAAGAGTTCAGAATTTAACGTACTGATCTATGCTCTTTTGCTAAACTTTCAAGTTCTGAAATGTTATAACACATTTTTATTTGGACTGCTACTTATTTAAAGGAAATAAATCAACATCTTAATTAGAAAAAAAACTATTCTGGATTTTGGAATGAATGTGGCATTCCAAACAAGAAAGAGCACGGAAGTTATTCTAACCTTTCAGAATTTAAAGCATTGTTCTATGCCTGTTTTTCAAACTCTAAATTGTAAACTCTTATAGTACCATCCGTGCACTTTTTATTTGGACCGCCACATATTTAAAGGAAAGAAAGCAACACCTCAAATCTCAAACTTCTTATTAAATTCATTCTAAAATCTAGTAAAAATTAATGAAATAAAAAAGCTAATCCGGATTTTGGAATCTCATATTGCTACTGTAATTTAAAGACTTTTTACCATAATTTCAAAAAATAATCCTTGCAATTTATTATATTTATACGGAGTGAAAAATTCTATTTAGTTTAAACATGGGGAAAACAAATATTGACACGGATTCTTCTTCTTCTGCTAAATAAACTTTATATAACCTTCTTTGTAAGTGATGCAAATTCAGTGAGAAAAAAACCGAGTCCAAGAAAAAGGACTAACACTAAACCCACAGGGATTTAAAAACCGGAAATTTTGCAATATCTTATCTCCTTCTGTAGGTACCAAAAAGTAGATGCAATTTTTTTATTAAAAAAAAAAGACTCCGAAAAATCCAGAAATCCAGCAAAATGTTATCTTGAAAGTGTTTTTATCTTAACCGGATTTAATTTTAAGCGGATGTTTTTTAAGCATATAGCTTTTGCTCTTTTGCCTTTAAAAAAAATTCATGACCAATTTTTTTTCGATGGCATTTATTCATTCAAGTTTTTTTTTAAACTCCGGAAAAATACAAAAGTCTAGCTCAGATATAAAAAAAAATCGACTCAAAATGTTATTTTGAAAGTGGTTTTAAATAAAATTTTTGATAATATTCTATAAGCCTTTTATTAAACAAACTTTACACATTTTCTATTGTAAAAGATATCGTCAAAATATGTACAACCGACGAAACAAGATCCGAATTTTCGGATAATCTTCCTCCAATCTCTTTACATAAATAGAATCCTGTATTATAAAATATACAAATTGTATAAAAAACGTTGGATAAAAACCCACAAAAAAATCCTAACCGGGTAAAAGTAAAATACTTGGTATTTCTAGTTGGCACTAAAGTCTCTCCTCCTCAGGGTTTAAATTGTATAAAAAAATGTGTGAAATAAAAAAAAACCAAAATATCAACAAAAGAACGGGTAGCTAAAATATGCACGCTTCGAATACAAACCGCTTGTTATTGTTCATAAAGGAATTTGTGACAGGCCAAGAGAAAGAGGTTCAAATGGTCTTACATTGATCGAGACTTGTAAAAAAGGCCATTTATTTAAATTCAATAAGCTAAATAATCGATTTATATGTTTTTAAAATCTTATGAATATTTGAAATTCTAATATTGAATTAAATCTTTAATAAAGTTTGTAAAATTTATTCTATGCATTTTTAATCGTCTGAAACATAATCTTTAAAGATATTATGTGGCAGTTCAAGTAAAAAGAACACGGATGATACTCTAAGCGTTCAGAATTTAAACCATTCCTCCATGCCTAGTTAGGGGCTATAAATTCTGAACTCTTACAGTAACATCAATGCCTTTTTTACCTGGACTGCCGAATATAATTTTAATTTGTATGTATTAGAAATGGTACAAAATTTGGTTAAATTTGTTTAAAATCCCAATTAAGATTAATATCATCTTGCAATTTTTACTTGGACTGTCACATTTAATTCAAAGTACAAAATTCAGTACTTTGATGCTAAAACTTTAAATTTTTGACTGACAATGAGTTTCATTCATAAAATTGTCGGTTTTAAATAAATAAATGTCTAAAGACGCGTTTTCTATTCGAGGATGTAAGAATAATGATTGAGTAACTTACTCGGTGCCAGGTTGACAGTGAACTGTGTCTGACTCCTGAGGATTTCCAGCCCTGCTGGGCATCTCTCCGTAATCTCAATACTGATCGATTCCATCACACACCAAAACCACTAGAACACTACCTAAATATAAAACCCCTACGGGATTTCAATTTATCAAACTATCAATTTATGTATAACAAAATTTCAAAATTTAAATACACATTGAAATTTGAAAATTCCGTCCATTCAGAAAAAGAGTCTAAAACTGCACACTTAAAACACGGGAATATTGGACGTGTTTTTTAATATATTCCGAAAGTTAGTTGAAGAAAGGCACGATTTTGCTGTATTTTTCTGGAGTTTTTATTTATTTATTTGTGGCTGTCTAAACGAAAAGAGCCAAGTAAAAACCATAAAAGTTGAAAATGGAACAAAATAAAAAAAAAATACATAAGGGAACCTCGGTAGTTCAATCAGCAGAGCATATTTCATGTAAATATAAGATACGGGTTCGATTCCCGCCGACTTATCCTCTTTTGGGAAATTTCAGATTTCGTATTTCATTTTCAAATTTCAAATAAATGAATATAAATCAAAAAAAAATTTAAATATTTATAATTTTTGATTCTTATAGTGACTACTAAGCTTTTTTCGTTTAGACAGCCACATTTATTTACAAACAAGCGATGACACGAGATAGAGAAGCTTTTTTTGTTTACTTCAAGTCCGTGTGAATAAATTTATTCTCATGAATCGAGGAGAAAGCCTTGAGAATTCAGACAGAATAGTAGAAATTCGGGTAAATTGTCAAAATCGGGGAATCTTGAAATATTCAGGGAAATCAGTTATCCTCGACTATAGAAAGTATGTAGTTGTAGTAATAGTTGTAGTTGTAGAAATCTTCTTTTCTGTCTCCTCTACTCCTGTGAGAAATAAACTTTCAAGATGAAATATTGCTTTAGCTTTCAATACCTATTTCCTCAATCCAAGAAATATATAAATTCAAGATAAATTTTGAAATACGGGTGGATTTTGAAAATCAAATTTTAAACAAGAATTTTAAAATTTGTTCAAATTTAAACTGTTTTTTTAAGAATCCAAATTCGGAGAAAGGGTACAAAATAAAAAATACATATATGAAATATATTTCAAACCAGATTTTCAAATTCTTTAAAGATAGAAAAAATTCAATTGATCCCAAAACTGATTTGAATTTTATAAAATAATATTTTGCAAGTCTGTTAGATTTTTTGCTGGTTCCTTCATAAAACTTTTAATTGGAATATTTGTTCAAAAAATGTGGGTAACTCTTGAATAATTGTAAGTAATCTTACAAAATTTAATTTAACAATTCAGACTAATTCTGAAATGCGGGTAGTAAATTCAGAACTTTTAAAATCCGGGTTTACCAGACAAAACTTCAGAGAATATATATATACAAGAATATTTTTGAACTCCGTTAATTCAGATTAAATCTCTAGCGAAATCCTGAGCGGAATCATAAAAATGAAAACAACTGCTTTACATTTTAGGCAACATTTATCCTTCAAATAAACACAAGAGTAATTATTTAATTTATGTAAAGAAACTCTGGGGTTCTTTTCTATTATCTAATCTCTAATGAATTAAATTTAAATCAGTCATATTTCACATCATCGGAATATTTATTTAATAAATAAAAAACAATTTTAAAAAATCAAAATATACACGGACTGTTTTCTTACAAAATCCACTTTCAAATTTTATTTGAATTTTAAAATGTTTAAATAAATTCTTAATTTTTTTTATTAATCTAAAAAATTATTGAACTGTTGAATAATAATAAGTCTGAAAAAAATCTTGAAAATGTGACTCTCTGCTCTGAAGAAACAGATGGAATATAAAAACACGGGCTTTCAGCTGTTCTCTAAACCAACTCAGAAATTCGGATAAATTCAGTTGTTGCTTGAATCTTATTTAGAAATCGAGTTAACTTTTAATTTGTCGATAAAACTTACAAATAATGAAACCACGTTCGATTTAAATAATTTTTGTTGTCTATTGAGGTATGAACTGGAATATAAAAACTCGGGGTTTTTCAGTTGTTCTTTTGAAAAACCAAATCTGAATTTCGGATGATCCAGAAAAAATTTCAAATTTAGCTTGAACCGTACAATGAAAATAAATTTATAATTTCTTTATAAATCTTACAAGATTTGGAACTGTTATATTGGAAAAACTTTTGAATTTTTGTGATGTGAGTCTCTGCTGCTGTGTTGTCTATTAAGAACTGAACTGGTTGGATATGAAAACACGGGCTTTTCTAGTCTGCTACTCTTCAGCCGACACGGAATTCGGATAAATCCTAGAAAACTACTCTTCAGAAGCAAGTCAGTAGAAAGCCCGGAATTCGGAGACCAACTCCTATCCATACTATGCACTATCTACAAAATACTATCTACAAGAGACTTCTCTAATACAATATCATTATATGTATTCCGGTGCATGCCTTGACTCCTCTCCTTTTCTTAAACAACGGGGCCACCCACAAATTTGGTGTTAATTTTTTTTAAATTAACTTAAATTTCAACAATAAAAAGGGGTTAAACGGGTCTTATATACAGACCCGACGTATGAATCTTTTTTTACTTTAAATTTGTAACACAAGTATATTTTAGACTAATCAGAATGAGTGGTTTTAATGAAATCAAACTATAGACTAATTTTTTTTGTTGTTGTAGAGAATTTGTTTTAAGCTAGACAATCAATAGGGCTTACCATCAAAAAATTGCAAGCACGCTGTGGGTCTAGTTTTTATTGAAAGAACTCAATTCTTTTGTGAATATTGCTGGATTTATTTTTAAAATTACAGTGTTGTGATTTACATCGTCTCGTTTTTTGAATTTTAAGGTTATTTCGAATCATAAAAGGCAGATTAAATAAAGAAAAACGGTAGGTTTTGTAATTCTAGAATAATTGGTAATGCTTTGAAATTTTATCATTTCCGAAAGGTTTTTCAATTAAATATACAAGAGACTTTTACATTATGAGACATATTTAATCCGATTTACATATTCACAGCTAGGAAATAGTCAAGACCACACTGAATTTGAAATGCAGAATAGCCACTTCTTTTGTAATGTATTGCAGGTATATGTGCCGTTCCACTTGAAAAGGACCATCCTGGTCATTTAACCTTTAAGAAAAACTTTAAAAAATTCTTTAATTTTAAAAGGACTTATATATCACCTTTTATAATTATAAAAAAATACTAGATCTATAAACTTTAGTTCATGGACGACCCTTTGAAGTAATAAGAGAGGCTCTAGCATATGGTGAGTGACCCTCCAGCAAAGCAAAGGAGTTGGCTATGTGTTTTATTT
>JAQGBQ010000990.1:0-14302 GCA_034698485.1 Vertagopus arboreus
CTAATTCTATATTTTGTAGATATTATACGAATTTAAAATTTGAAATACATATTTTCTTTTGGTGCCAGCTTTCTTGGCCTCTTGGCGATGCTGTTGATTGTCAACCGTGAACTTCATCATCTTCTGCAGTGATGTCAGAAACAGAAAACCTAACAGAACACAAATAAATGTCAATAAAAGATAAATTAAATAAATGGTTGATAAATAATAATAGTCACTATTTCTAGAGAAGTTTAAATTACTTTAAATCTGTATGAGCTCAGTTTAGAAAGAACCACAGAACACAAGAACAGTAATTGAGAATGCCTTGTCGTAAATAAAAGTCAACAGTCTGCTGGACCCCAGACTAAATATTACGAGGTCATCGTAAGCAAATTATAGTTAAAATGAAGTCGCTTCCAAGTACTTTTTGGCGACAGAAATTTCGACAGCAGACAAATTGAAGTAGAATTATTTTCTTCAATCCATTCAAGATTCTAATACAAATCAAAACCGACAAAAAATGCCACACAATTCACAAAATCATGTGCAAAACTTAGAATGTAAAAACTGTCCATTAATAAACCAGCCAATATTGAGCCGCTGCACGCTGTGAAATTCAGTAAAATGACGATGTATTCCGATGTAATTTTAAAAATTAAGCTCAATTGTTTTCTTACCTGTCACTGCCTGACCGATATTAGTAGAATGCGTTTCCTCAAACTTTCCTTCACATTTATTGACGATTTATGGCTTTTTTTTGCTAAATATTGAACAAATTATTCTAATGAATGCAATAGCACATTATTAATACTCAAATTGCAAATGGCGAATGATGGCCGTTGATCAGCTTTGAAACGAGTGGGGATTCATAAAGCATTCAAAAGCATAAAGCTTGCTCAAAATCTAGCATTTCCCCAATCACAATTGTCTGTGCATTTTGGGATTTTTTTTTGTTTCCTTTAGATTTTGAACCAAATAATAATAATATGTGGCTATCCAAGCAAAAAGGGACCCGTGGTCACCGTAAGAGTTAAGATTTGTGTAAAATTTAATTATTTTTTTGAAATGTTTCTCACTTTTATCGTTGTGATGCTTCAGTTTCACACATCAAAACCAAATGATCTAAAGATGAGTTATTAGGTTATTATTAGGTAAATGCTTGTATAACAACTTTCCAGTGCAACTTCATGGAGCCCGACTCCGATTAACTCTTTACAAACAGAGAGTCAATAATTTAAACAAATTAATACAAATCTAGCTTTTTTTGATGGTTTGATATGTATATAAACTACCATACAAAATTCTAGTTTTCTGTGAACGTTTTTTAAAAAAAAACAGTAAGGGTTACCGTCAAAATTTCAAGTCGATCGGACGAGTTTGAAGAGAGTTATCGTGTCCCGGACAGGCAGACAGACAGACGGACATTGACACGGTTCCATAAGCCCTCGGAGTCGGGCTAAAAAAATAATTGGGATTTCAGCAAAAGTTTGAACGACTATTTATGACTTTATAGTACAGGGTTTTTTTATGTGACTAGCATCTTTAAATATCAATATTTCCAAAAATATCGATTTTTAATATCAATAGCTCACTTTGAGACTTACTTATAAGACAAGCTTATAATTTAAAAATAGAGATTAGAGATAATATTTGGATTTTGCATTCCATACATTTTTCTTTCAATTCAATAGTCAATAGCTCAACTCATAAATAGAGATTTATTGATAACAAATTCATTATCTCGAATTCCTTAGCTTCTCAAAAGATAAAAATCATGTTAGACTTATTAATTGTTAGTATATTTTGACCAATTTCACTTTGATCACATTTTTGAATTGTTTATTGAGAAGATAATTGTTCGTCTGAATATTTTTCACAAACGAAATTTTAGCTCTTTTGTGGAATATTGTATTTCAAAATCCGATCGTAAACTGAGATTGGATTCCAAAAGAAATATTTCCAACATGATTGTTAACTTTTGATAAGCTAAGAAATTTGAGTTGAAGTAATGATGAATAAAGCTTCTCAAAAGCTTGCCCAAAATTAGCTATTAAAATCGGCCAGATATTTTTGGAAATATTGATATATATATATATATATATAAAGATGCTAGTCACAAAAAAACACCCTGCATTTAGCGTTAAATTCAGTAGAATGTCTGATTTCCTTTAAATTAAAGGAACTTTTTGTCTCCAAACGTCTTTTAAATTATAGGTCGATTGACTTGGGGATGTATTTGACTCATTTAGATCTATTGCATTCAAAATCATCAATATATTTTGAATAATTAGACATCAGAAACTTTGTTCTCGAATGTAACTTTATTCCATAGATTTCTTCGTATACATTTTTTTGCATAGAAGTTATATTTTAAAACTGTATTTTTCCATTGTTCATGTCTTTCTAAACATTGAGATAATTTATCTTAATTACAATTAGGTAAATATATTGACGCAAAGGAGTAGAAGGGAATTAAACCAGGTACGAGTTTATTGTTACACACAGAAACACAATAAATACATTCCTTTAAAATCTATCTATTTAGTAAATATTCCATCCATATAATATGTAGTTTATAATTGATTATTGATGTATCACTTGAAAACATGATTGTCAATTGTGATGATGACTTCAGACATTTATATGAGGGGTTATTATACTACTTTAATCTTTAAAAGAGAATCACACTTTACAGAGAGTTTAGATTTTTTTAAAAGTAAAACTCTAACTGGATAAATATTCTTGTCTAATGATTGATACCCTTTAAAGCCGCATTAAAACGATGTAAAACCGGCCATTAATACATATAATTAATTTAGTAATAAATGTTATTTCAATTTTTCTACAGTTTATTTACAATTAAATAATTTAAAAATTAAATTATGACCTATTTCCGAAATTAGTAAAAATGAAATCTCTTATAGCAGTACAAATAGAGTCGCTTCTCCGCTTAAAGCGAGTTGACCGACTTGTCGACGCAGAGCCACTCGTTCCTCCAGCCTCCATATTAATTACAGTAGCTGATTTACTTGATGATGATGAACCATCAGAAATATTTTTCTTGTCGAATTTCGGGATTAATTTCTCTTCTGATTGGTTATTTAAATCTTCTTCCTCCTCATTAATGACTTGATCTTCACCGAAATCTGAGGTCACATTCGTTCTTATAAATGAGCCAGCGTAGTCGAATTGTAGTAGTGGACGCCTTTGCTCTAAATCCAAATCTTCTTCGTCCTCTTCCTCATTATTTGAGGATTTGTGGGATTTATTTGACAAGATTGTACTCGTACAAATGGACTCTCGGCGACCGACAGTTTGTTGACCTTCTTTTGACGATGAGGATGAGGGTAGAATTGGGACGACGGAATAATAGGATGCTGAACGAGGTCTGTAAATTATATTAAAAGAACATACATTATATTTTCAAAAATTAAATGCAGAAATTCAAAACAATAGTTGAGAAATATGTATACCTTCCAAGTGGAATGGTGACTTTTGAGTTGACAGACGCTTGATGAGGTTGATAAAGCGTTGAGAATGTGGCACGACGCTTATTCCCATCGCTTTTCTTCAAATGGTTTTCAATCGCTAAGCCCAGAACCGCAGCGTCCAATACGTAGCCTTTATTGTTGTCCCAGGGCAATTGCTGCTGGTCTTCTGAACCCTGTATAAATACAATATATAACAATTCAATTCTTGCACAAAACACATGTATGTAAAGGTTGCATTAAATATAAATAAAGTTAATTGACAAAAAATGATAATAGCACATTAAATTATAATCAAGTAAGCATTATTAAAGATCTATAATTTATATTATGTATATAGCTTATCTAAAAACAGATTTGAAGATTAAAAATCGCTTGAGAGATCAGGGTATACATTTGAAACGGTATAGTGATTCTGTTTGTAAATAAATTTCTTTAACAAGGATAAAAATTTTAAATGCTCTGTGTTGCATGAAAAATTCGTAATTTTCTACAAAAACCAAATAAAAGTTGTATGTATAAAGTCAAAGGTTAAGACAAATGCTCATTAATAACACATCAAAGAATACTATATAGACCGCTCCGGACCCTTTACAAATGAAGTAACTCCATTCTATAAAATCAAACCTTTCTCTATATTTTAAATTATACAACTTAATATAGAACATCATGTTATAAAGACTAAGACCTTAAATATTTTTCCAATTAAAACAATCCTAATCCATATTTCTGGGGAAAAGGTTTATTGAAATTTTTGAAATGTATAAGAAAAATAATATTCTCTAGTGTGTGTAAGTAAAGCTTTTAGTTGATAGGGAAAATCACGTTTCATCGCCCACAACTTTCTATGAAACCTCCAACTTGTTTGCTTTCCAGATTTTACAGACTTATTCATTGTGGTGATCGTTCACAAACTATGTAAAACTTTTTTTTTAAACTTCTACATACATATTTCCATCAAAAAACTAATTTAAAATCAATTTTCAGCTTCTAAAACCTCCTAATATTCCTATTGGAAATTTGGTTAATGATCTAAATCCAATCAGAATTCAGGAACTATTTTGAGATTGTTCAGAGTATCGGATTTTAGAAAGTATTCAAAAGTTAACCTAACCAACCCTAAATTGTAATTCGAATAACAATTATTAGATTGGATTTTTATGATTTTTTAATTTCTTAACTCCTGAGGAAGATGAAAATTATGTATCGAAAGTCTTGAAAACTTATTTAACAATTTAGTATCATTTTTTAGAACTACGGAGTCCTTTCGCCCGTTAGTAATTTGAAAAACTATTTCTTAATTTATGTTTTATCAAACCTAATAAGACCTAATAAAGAAGAAGAGAAAGTCAGAAATCATGCAATTTTTCGACGGTGGTTCTGTCCCGACTTTAACAGAAAAAAAAACAACTGAAGAATCTAATACAACATCTGTATTATTTTGCCTCTTATTTGAAACTTGTATAAATTCAACACGTCTTGTTACATAAAAAAATTAATCGATAAATACTGAAGATAATGCATTAATTTGTTTATTTTGATCACTCAATCCATTTTCAATGAACAATTTTGCGACGTCTATAAATTAGAAATAATCCATTTGTTTCAAAACAATATATTTTTTGGTTTAGATTTCAGACAAAGTGTGGTTTATGGACAGTCCCATTGGGAAAGAAAGGGTGAAAGTTTTTTAATTAGGGCAATCTAGTGAAGTACGAGATAATTAAAAAACTTGGTGTTTTATGCAATACACGGACGGCTGGCCATCGCCAAAAAAACTCAACCAACCCAATAGAATTCTTCTTCTATATAGGATTCCAATAGAATTCTAGAAAACATGACATTTACTACTTCCAAAGGGACAAAAAAAATCTACTCCGCCCAGCTACAAAACGCCCGTTAGTTCTGTTATTTAAGAATTTAGCCGAAAAGTTCACAAGACTTCTTCAGTATTGCAGTACAGAATTTTTTGTATATACGTTTCATTTAGGGAACTGTTTATTAACATAATACATTTTTTAATAAGACAAATTAATTAATAGCCACTAGAGTTACACTATTGGAACAAATCCAAAATGTTCAAAATTTGTTATATCTTTAAATAAAATGCTTTAGAATTGACTGAAGATACGAACCTCTATACAGCATTTTGTGACCCTGGGTAAATCTGATGCGACATGCATACATACGGATAGATAAGAGTAATAACACAAGCCTTAAGAATGTGCTAAAAACAGCAATTAGCAATTTAAAAGGGGAAAAATGCAGCAACAAATTATTACAAAATGGAACTTCATCAGAAGTCAAGCGAGTAACGTATTAGAAAAGATAGAACATTTTAATTACAAATGACAGCTCTCGAAATTCCAACTCTTTTACATAACAAAGAAATAGAATTTCTGGATGAGCTTCAATTGTAAAACAATTTTATGCATGCATCAAAAAAAGTTTGCCATGAATCAAAATGTTGTATGCAAAAGATTCGTCAACACAAAAACTGTTGCAAAGGAAGTACATACTCATTTGACAAAATGTTAATTTGTTTATAGTAGCTTTGTTGTAAAAACATTTTGCAGGTTCCAAATTGCAATAGCAAAAACGGTTTTGAATTTTGTTATCATCTAAATATTTTTTGTTTCGTTTTTCAGACATTTCCAAAGATTTCCTTTAAACTCAACTTTCTCAACTACTACGTAGTTTTAAATATTATTTTTTAAATTGAAAAAAAAATCTTGATTTCTCGCTCTTACTTGTGTACTTTTTTGAGAGTTGTTATCATTGGGAATAGCAGCAGGAGATCGACAACCTCCGGTTGAGATTGGCGTAGCTGCTGGAGGTGACGGAATCTCAATCAATTCACTTGACACATCTATTAAAAACACATTTATACATTAGAAATATGTATTTAACAAATTGTATGATATTTCAATCAAAAAATGATGTTTGATTCAAACACATTTTATCGAAATCGGCAAGATTTTTGTCTAAATATTGTCATTTTAAAGAAGCTTTAAATTTAAATAGTTCTTTAAGTTTACAAAATCAATAATTTAAGTAGCATATAAATGTTAAAAGACTAAAATGCTTCATTTTAAATGCAAGTGAACATATTTAAGCTGATACCTCAAAGTTGAATGAAATTTGTTATAAAACTTATTTTTTACTGTATCTTTTTAAAATAAACACAATTTTATCTATCAATTCCATATGGAAAATATTATTTTTTTAAAAGATGCAAATTTTATTATTCTGTACACATTTCCGAAAATATATTTGCCCTGTAAACACAACCGAAGGTTTAAAAAAATTGACAATAGACCTTAAAGTATTTTTAATGAGTGAATTAACCTGGATAAAAAATGTAGATCAATATCATACTTAATTATGCTTTAATGAAGTCCAATGACTTTTAATATAAAAACTCAATTTTTGTGCAATATATTATTAATTTTACCATTTTCAGATGTGATGGTAAGTATAGGAGTATTATTAATAGATTGGAGTTTTTTATTGATAAGATGATGTGGATGGGCTTGATTGCTCAGCTTAACAGAGATCGGAAGGTGACGTCGACTGAACCAGGAATTCGAGGATTTCTTCTGGAACAACGACGCGTCGAATGATCGTGACCGATGTTGGTTTCCTAAAAACATTCCAATGTCACGAATTATTTTTTTTATACTTTATTGATATGATTTTTAATTAAATTTTTATACAAAATATTCTAGCGTTATATTATTAAAATAATAATAATTTGATGAAGATTTCAACTCAATTTTAAACAGTTTTAAAATGATCAAATAGTATGGAAATTATGCGACGGGAATTTCTTTTTTAGATTTATTATTAAAAGTATCGATCGAATTTAATATGTTTCTATACTCAGTAAACCATAATAAAGGGATTTAGGATTTTCCATGCTTTTAGTATTTCATTGCATCAATTTTTTAAAACAAATATCAGTTCCATTGCTAACTATGTTATCATAAAATATTTTTTAAACTAAAATCATTAAAAATACCGAATACTCGGGGTTTTAAGGCCAACAAAAGAACAAGCCCGGAATCCAGACTAATATCAGATCTCTTTGTTGTCAAACTTCCCACTATATATACGTGCAAGGATATAAATTGTCTGCGGGCTATAAATAAAGAAATTGTTCAAAAGCCACCACCTTTATATCTGAAGTCTGAAGTTTCTAGAATCTCGAATCTTGACTTTTGTGAATTTATTCTGACGTTGATAAGATCAGATCAGGTTTACTTTTTTTCAGATAGGACAGACTTCTTTTTATTTCTAGTGGCTTGGAGAAAGTCACGTAATTCTTTAATCTACTTTCTCCGTTTCTTTCATTAGTTCTTATTAGGAATGAACAGGCACAAGTTACACATGTGTGGGGGCTGTTCGTAAACTCTTTTCTACCTTGAAGTACTTTTATCTCTACTTCATTTTTTGAAAAGAACCTTTTGAGTTTAAAAAAAATCTCAAACTTCTTTTTACAAAATAAGTATTGAGGTATTCACAAATCCTCAAACAAGAAATTTTCTTAAGTAAAAGTCTAAATTTAAAAGAAACGATTCGAAATTTTAAAGGACTTAATGTTCAAAAACGGTTTTTTGTAAAGACGCACATTTCTGATGAATCGGACATTTTGCAAACAGGAAATCAGATAAACTGGAGACAGGCATTTGAAAAGGTGTTGTTGTTTTGTTCGCCTTGTGACGTCACTTTGTCCAAACTGATATTGACAGACTGAAAGAGAACACCGTAATTGGCATGTGTTTTTTGTTTCTGTGAACAGTCCATTCCAATGGACATCATTTCATTGTCCAAAGTCACACGGTTTGTCCATGAAAAACGTTGCCATAAAAATTTATAATGACATAAAAATATGTATAACAAGTGCCCAATGAATTTTGAAACAAGTCTTATTAAATCTGTACTTTTTTGATTTGCTACAAAAAGTGATGGTTCAAAATTTTTGCTACTATAGAACGGACAAAATTTGTGGACGTGCTAGCCTATAAGTACATGTGTGTGCAGAAACTAATTGGCTTCTAAGAGTGATGACAATGCATGGTGACATGATGACATTCGACTCATCCATCTGACATGTACACATCTTTTAAGGAAAGTACAAAGTACACAGACAAATACCTGCTAACAATACAATGTCGTCTGGATCTACCAGATTTTTACTACATCTAGTCAAACAGTCGAAAAAGGCTACAAAAGTATCTTCTCGTTTTATCTCCAATACGTAGTCCAATAGTGTATCGAATGTTCTTCAGGAAATCTGTTCAAAAGGTTTGTAATCTTAAATAAATAAATTTATTTATTTACAATTTGTAATTTGTCCATTACATACGTTAAAAATATATGGTCAGAATATGGGAAGACACTTTTGCACATTTTAAATCCAAAATTAAGTATTGATTGCAAATTTATAATTTACAATACATATACATTTAGAATTTTGAGCACACCTTGTAGGCAGTTTCACATGACCTATTTTGAGATAATATGCTTTCCTCTTCCAAACATAAGTCAATACTTTTTGAAGGGTTTATTGAAAATAGAAACGAGAACAGTTTCATCAAATAGATGCAATTGATTTAAGGTGGAATTTGATCTGATATCCTTTCTAGTTCTAGATGGAATAGAAATACATTTCAGCAGAGCATCAGAGCAGAGCAGTACTACGTGGAAAAGATTTTGGCAATAAACCATCCGCCAATATTTGCAATGTCTCTATCTGGATTCTGGATGTAGTTTCCGGAAGTCCGGAATTGGTATAGAAATCATTCCGAAAAGCAGAGCAACAATACAATATGTTCTCTTTATCCCGTCTTTTGGGACCATACATACATTGCTAGTGTATGTCTGTATGTATGCTAGATAGCTATTTTTGCACGAGTTATATGACTTTATAATTCAGACATATTATGACAAAGAAAGAGTATCCAAATTCCTTCTTGCATCATCACATTTTGAATATACTGAGGATAGGTAGGACCTTAAATGAAAATTTGATCCCTGGGTGTGTTTTATTGAGTGTTGTGTCACGTTACTAAACTCTTACTTCACACTAATATAAAAGCAAAAGCATAGCGAACAGTAGGAAAAAAAATAGACAATATTTCTATCCTAAAATTTAAGCTATTAAAAGAACGGGTCTTTCGTAGCTGCTTGAAGTAGGTTTATTGGAGATTGAAAGCTTTTATTGATTGCATTGAGATAGACTCGAAATTGAAAATGACGGTATAGAAACAGCCAAAATGGTAGATCATAAAATAAAAAACTCAGTTACAAGATAGTCATTTTTAGAGAGAATCATAAAAATGGCAAAAACACGAAGCTTTTGGCACGTCTGGAAATTGGTAGACTTCCTTTTTTTAAAACTAAATCTTTGAGGTTCTGGAAATTTGAACAGGCTGGATTCGGTTTTTTTAAAATTACAAGATTCGTTGTGGAGTGCGCATCAAAAATAATTGTTCTCATAATTATTTTTTGATTGTCATTAAGAAAACTTAAAAATCGTACATCGAGAAAGTTAATATAATTCTCATGTATCTAATATCATGTTAATTTTGAACTCCACGTAGTAAAGTATGGAAATGTCAATGAATTTTATTTTCTTGGTGGCGATTCCAACTGAAAGATTATTAAATATCAAAAATACTGATTACTTTTATATGCATTTATTTTAAAGTAGAAAAGGGATTTTGTTTGAAGAGTTTTGAAAAGAAAGAAATATAAGGAATTGATTTCATTCCAAACAGACATTCGCATTTTATTCTATTTCGAATATTATATCACGACTATTTGGCGAATTATTATTTTCTTGTAGCAAATCAGCTACGACACTTTTGGCAAAAATTTAAGAACAAATAACTACATATACAAGGTGAAGTTTTTCTATTGTAAATATTGGCAGTGTAAATATATTCTAAAAATGATATTGTGAATAAGTTGCTTTGAAATTAATCATGTTTAGTAAGAAAATTGCCTCGGATTTTGTGCAAGATTTTTATTCCAAAATATTACGGGTCACTTTGAAAAAAGTTCCAATCTGTTCATTTGCCAATTCTCATTTTTGTCCATTTTTACGAGTTATGAAAGAAGTTGTTAGTCTTTAGAGAGTAGCTTTTTTCAGAGACATGGATAGCTTCTGGCTCTTTTAGTTTAGTGTTTAGTCTTGACTTGAGTCTTGCTCTATTACTTAGGACGATATCGGATTTATTACTCTCTCAGATCACATCACCCTCATTATTCCTATATAGTATTATATACAAAGACTTTTCAAATAACAATATACCTTTTTATACTTATAAAACTCACAAGAAAGCTTCTTCGATTGATTTCCAACTACGTATATATTTATTAGGAAAGACTCACTCGTCATTTCCAATCCTAGAAAGAAATCAAACTAAATAATATGGAACAGATTTTATATTTTTCCTAAGGCACGATTCTTATCAAGGTATCATCCATCAATTTTAAGAATTTTCAGCAATTGTTTAAAAATAATTTGATTTTTTTTATCAAACAGTTTTTAAATAATTCCCTAACATTTTGGAAATTTCAAAATATTTACTAAGTGTTTGACTTGGAGATTTATTGTCTTATAGTTATTTTCAATCACAAAATGTCGATTAAAATGCTCTCTATTGATCTTTTTTAATTCAACAAAGTAGTTGATGAATGTCCCCAAAAGTAAAAGCTTTAGATTGATATTATGAAGTCCACTGGGAATTTAATCGTCTTTCTGCATCAAATATTCCATGAAAGCTTTGGTAAATAGAAATCCCGGAAATTATTATTAGATAGGACAACAAGTGTCTCTCTCGCTCTTTTCTGAGCGACCAGTTCTGACACAACATATTATTTCACTTTTCTCGGATCCTCCATCCATTTGTAATACAAAATCTTGTAGAAAATGTGTGCTAAAAAATGACTGCCTAGTATTAAGCAGTTTCTCTCTTATCAAATAAGAAAATCAAATTTCTTTGCTTTAAACCAACTCATCGAGATTTATCATTTCAAGTTTAGTTTTTTTTGGACATAATATTTTATTTAAATTGAATGATAAAAATTCTCAATTATTTTCACCTCTGATGTTTTTTACTTTCAAAAATAAGTCTTATTCAACAGATTATGTTTAAATTTTACTGATATATCTGTATTGTACATGGATGCCCCCTTTAAGATTTATATTATTCGATGGTCCTTCTAAACCAGAACATTTGAGCTTTGTTTTATATGAATTTTAGATGAAAAACTGTCAGAGATTGGTTGCTAAATATAAAATTCAACGTGAAATAACTTGTTGAATTTCCCATAAGGAATTTCATACTTTCTCTTCTTCTTTTTTATTATAGAAAACATCATTTTAGCTGCTTTCTATAATTCCCAATTCGCAATTTCCCTTGCAATTTTCAATCCCATATAGTAATGTAATATTATTATTAGGGAATTCCTAGTAGAATTTGACATTTCGAGAATGACATGAGAGCAAACGTAATTTAGAGCCCTTTGCCAAAACTTTTACATGTTTTAAAGGAAATAATGTAATTGGCCAAAGTTGAAATAGGTTCGCCTAGAGAGCCTATTTTTAAACGTAACCTTTCTAAAGTAAAGTTTCAAAGGTCAAAGAGCATTAATAGTACTTTGACCAAGATCTACTTATACATATAATCAAAGTACAGTTGAGGTTGAGTATAGTAGAATCTAATAGTAAATAATTTACCACTTGGCTTTGCTCATTTTATTTGCGATATAATCAACTTTCAATATAGTAAATCAATTTACCTACTATTTGCATATTTACTTCAAGTCTAAAAATAATTAGCTTATTCTACAGTTACCTAATTTTTGTAGGTCCATCTCCATACAACATATTTTTTCGAATCCGGAAATTCAAGTCTTTTCAGATTTATTTGTTGTTTAAAAAAAACTTTTAAAACGTGTAAAAAATATTCCAAATTCTAATATGATATTTTTTTTACATTTTATGATAAAAAAAGGTTTAAAATTGTAACTAACCATCATCAACAGATTCGGTCTTGTCTAATTCGCCTGTTTTGTCTTTTTTCTCGTCACGGGTAGAATCCCCACAAAAACGAATTTCTTGGGCGGATGAAGTCAAACACCTAAAATGTAAAAATAAATATAAAGTTAAATTTTGAATTAGGGTCGGTCGAGTGTTAAAAAGTAATTTGAAACGTGCTAAAGTTCTTGATGTGAATAAAGTTCAATTTACAAACTTTTAAAAACGAGTTTTAAATTTTTTAAGCTTTTCAGACATCCAAAAAATATATCTTTTAAGGCTTGCAAACTCTAATAGGCTGTATCTTTACCTAAGATTTAGAAGTTCGCCGGTAGAACATACAATGCCCGCATTTGCAGCGGAACTTCGTCGCCACTTTCGAATATCCCCAGCGGGCGTTATACTTATCGACGGTGTTGACGAAATCACTGATGAGTCTGAGAATCGACGGAGAATCGATTCTGGGGGCTTGCCCAAAAACTTGTCATCTTCTTCGTCCTCGTCTCCTTCAGAATTATTCTCATCTGAAGTCTCACCTTTCCCTTTTATCTAGAAAAAATAATTTTGTTAGTTTATTCGAGAATATTTTTAAACAATATAGCAGTTTTATTTACGCGTTTAAGTATACACTATAAATTGAATGCTTTTTCTAATCATGTGTATACTTCTTTAAAATAAATAAATCTTCCAATTTGTGTTGTTTAACTCGCGAATTGAATTACGGTAAATTTAAATTTATTGCCTAAATTGCACAGTTATATTCTTATGCAGTATTGAATTTTTTTTTATTATTTAAAAAAAAGATATCCAAGCTTTTGCGACGGATTTACATCACAATTGGGCTATGATAATCTCTATAACCTAGGCCGTGGCGTTTCAAGAGATTCCATGTTAAACAAAGTGTATAAAATTAGCATATAGTAGACTAAATAATTTTAAAAGGAAACCTTCTGTTTAAACCACTTTATTTACTTCTACAGCAAATTTATTGTGTTTTATATCAATTATAAAAATAATTGAATTTTAAAGCTATGAATATTTATTTTCTGTCTTTCTGTCTGTAATTGCCTTTGTTAATGGATATGTTTGACATTTAAATATAAGAATAATATTTATATTTAATAATAATATTACTACTACTATAATAATATATTTGTAAAAAGGGTTGAATTTCTTTGTATGAAAAATTCCATATATCGATTTCTGACTGAGGATTACTGACTTCCCAATTTACTTATGCAAATTCATACAAGAAAGTAAATTTAATTCAATCTCCTTAGTCCTCTCACCCAGACTAAAAATGTGCTCTCGGTTAGGGTTTCAACTACCCAGGGCTGTTATTAGTTTTCATATTAGAAAAAATTAAAATTTTATAATGTTTTTTAAAGCCCCAAAATTTAATTGAATTTGAAATTTCGACTTTTCTATATAAAAAACTCAGAAACTGCTAATCAGCGAAAATAAAGAGAAAAGAAATATTGAAAACTATCTACATTTTATAGACTGTATTCTTTAAAAATGTGTTTATTTATTTTGACGGATACTTATATACTTTTATTTTAACCGGCCTAGGAAATAAAGACCACGATTTTTATAACGAAATTAAACAAATTAACCCTGATATTTTTATCCTATCTGAAACATGGTGCACTGAGGATCAAACGAAATTGGCAAAATCATTCTTTGAAGACTATGCTATAACCTGTATTGATGCAACTAAAGGACCACTCGGAAGACCAAAAGGAGGTATGTTAATTGGCCGTCTGAAAAATACGCCATGCAA
>JAQGBQ010000991.1:0-14300 GCA_034698485.1 Vertagopus arboreus
GACGCAAATGATGGGACGCAAATAATGGGACGCAAAACGTGGGACGCAAAAGATGGGACGGAAATATCCGGTTACCGGATTAGTATACCACCATGAACGACTCGTCTTAACTGTGTGGGACTTTATATCAGGAATTATTAAGCTTTAGGAATATTTTGATAAGATAATTGACCAGAATTAAAATTCAATCACAGCTTGTCTCCTTCGTCAGACAGATCGAGAGAGGTTATATTTTTAGTACCGAGAAAATGCAGGAAAGAATGGTGGATGAATTAATTTAAACTTAACCCAAGAGACGAAGTTTTGATGGAAATGTCCTCATTAGACGATTTCATTAGTCAACTCGGAGTAAATCCAAAAGATTCCAAAGAACATTTTACATCTGGAGTCTGGAAATATATTTTATACAAGTACACGTGTAGGTAGCAGTTCTACTGTTTAAATTCAAGGCTGTGTAGGTTGAAGTTTTAGTTGGATTCGATGGTGAAACTATTGATGGAGAAATTTAATGGAGTTTATGTAGATGAGATTTCTCATTAACAAGAGGAAAAGAGAGATTTGGAGTTATAATGAGTAGAAGAGAAGTAGGAGGGTTGGACATAATCAAATGCGATGTAAGGAGTGGTTTGGTTTTGTGTAATAATACTTTCTCCTGAGCTATGTACTACCTATAGTTAGTTTTGTACATCTGGGTACTTATAGTTGTACATGTATGGAAACCAGAAACAAACAAGTTGAAGAGATTTGACTCCTCGGCAAAATCTCCGTTTGGAAGTTATTTACAAGAAGACGTTGGTGGATTTGAATATAAGGGCATTTGGTTCGGTTTGTGTAAATTAAGTGTGACATGGATGGAATTAGGAACAACTCAAGTTGACTCTTCTCTATTTGTGAGCATTCAACATTTGTTTAAGTCAACAGGGGCAAAAAGTTAAGTCGACTTGAAGCTCCGACAGACTGCTTGTGCAGGAATTGCAATCCTTTTCATAGAGTTGAGTTCCCAGTTGTTCCATCTTTCCAGTAGTTTAAATCTAGTCAGACGAATCCGAGTTTTAGTTTATAAATTCTAAAATTTTAGGATCTAGATTCTAGAATTTCTAGACTTTAGAGTCTGCAGGCTCAATGGATATGGATAAAGTATGCAAAATTTGGATAGAGATCTGGAACAAGGTCCAGATTTTAGTTGTCTCTGGTGAGCAGTTGGACTGCCTCTGGTTCCTGAATGCTAACAACTTGCACGCATAAAATCTTCTAAAACTGAATACTAAATTTGAACCAACTATAGTCTCTTATAAACTCACATCATCGAAATTCGACATTCACATTCAAACATCTTCTACCCACACGCCGTTTTACCTATACGGTGTCTATAATGCATAAACATTTTCAACATTACATCAATGTTGATCTGTCTTGGTATAATTTTCTAGTAGACCAACCTGGGAACGAAAACACATTAGTAATTAGCTTCCACTTACTTGATGAAAGTTGCCAGGGCACAACTCAACCGTAAGCCCACACCATTATATTACTCTATATGTAGCCGAGGATCCAGTAACCAGAGTTGTTCTGCCTCGTGTAATACAATTATAAATGGAATACCATTATATAACAAATATTACCATTTATTTCTTATTTTCACCGAACACTAGCAGCATCATCTATCCTTTGGATAAATCCAAACTACCTATATAGGCCCTACAAGCAAACAAACATCCATTGCCTGTAGGCTCTCGTCTTTGGAAAAACAAGACGCTGAGCAGAGGACAGGAAATTTGAGACTCAAACTGAAATCCTCAAAGTTTATTGGAAGGCTGGTTAAGTATTTCATTTAGGTTGGAAATTTGGGTGGCCTTTTGCTGTTGACTATAATGTAATAAATGGTAGGTCGAGTCAGGGACTGGAAGAGATGTAAAGAATTTAAGCTAAACGCCAAAAAGGCCTCTTGGTCTAGAAAACAAAAGAGGAACACGGCCTAAGAGAATGAAGGGCATTCATTTGTAATAATCCCTTTGCCACACCACACCATTATCTGTTTAAAGACGTGGTCCACTTTCTTTCATTAAAACTCTTCTTCGAAGAGAGAAAAGGAAGACGAGTTGCTTTGTCTTTTCTCTCTAGTGAAAAAGAGGACCATTCACAACGTACATGTTTTTAAAATCTCAACACAACAAGTCTCGTAAAATTCCTTAAATCACTTTCTCTTTCTGTTCTCCATTAAAATCCTTTGTAGTGGTGCATGCTCCTGTAATATTTGTTGACCAAAAAGCCCCCGTAAATTACCAAAGGTCGAGACGTTATTGCCGACTGTGGTTGAACTTCTACTAGAAATTCTAAAGTTAGCAAAAGGTACTAGTGTCGACTGTGTGTTGCAGATTGTAGATTATTGGTTATAAATTCCGTTCTCTAAAGTCGCTATACTGTAGCTCTTCTGGTATACTTTCGAATCTACGGCCAAATCCAAGTCTCTGGATAAAATTAATGAGTGCCAAAAGGAAGGTCTTGTTATCAAAATATGGGCCAGTTAAGCCTTTTAACACGGACACCATTGGGCTTCACGCGTTTCTAATCTTGGTTCATAAAACAACTTTTTGTAGACACAAACTAGCTTAGTTATAACAGAGCTTCATATTGCATAGATTGCTTTTACAAGCTCAAGTTTGAAGTTTTTTTTAACCAAAAACAAAAAAGAGAGACAACAACAGTAAAGAGCTTTTAGTGTTTGAAGTAAAATCGGGTAGGATGAAGTCAACTAATCTTTGCAGGTCTGGTTGCTTTCTTTCTCTCTTTCAAACGTGTTTAGAATTTAGTGTTCTAATTTTGGACAATGTTTGTGGTGGCAGATTGGCTTGGTTTCCTTTCTTCTCTTTTGTTTTGGGTCATTCAATATTTTAATTGAGGAGAAAGCTCTAGTAGAAACTGAAACTGACATTATTAGATAAATTAGAGCTGGAAGGAAAACGACCTTCAAAAAGTAATAGCTGAAAAGATCCGAGCGAAAATATAGGTCATTGGGTAATCAAATCATCGAGATAGAAGATAAAATTAAGTGCGGCATGCAGAATTGGCTATCGTAAAGCGATCCTATCGTTAAGTAACGTAGCAATGTTTCTACAACTCTTCAATTTTCTGCATTTACTTAATTTGTTCAAAGGAAGGATTCTACCTGACATCCCCACTGACCTTCGAATATTTAGGGCTTCAAGTTTTTTGTATCTATTTCCATGAAATATCCATAATAAAACAACCAAAACTTGCTGTCAGTCTGTATCTTCTTGTGGTAAAGTGGTGCAGACACTTACAATCGGATAGTCAGATACCCAGAGAGACATTCGTCGCTTAGTCGCAGACATGCAGCCTCGTACAATATAGGTTTGTCTCTCTTCACTTCCGTCAAATTTTATTAAGCCATTTGTGACGGACATTTACTCCTTTAGTTCAATAGTCAGGAGATGAAATGGTACATCCGAAGAATATACCAGTCGATATTTAGACGGTTGACTGTTTAGAACAGTAAATATTTATGTTTTGTTCTCTCTTGATTCTGTCTTGGAATTCCCCATTCACCAGCCCATTTAGGCATAACATTTATACATTCATCCAGAATAAGATGCAATTCAAACCGTCATTCACAATCGTTCCCATAAACATCATATATCTATGAAAACAATATATAGTCAATCCATACTTTCAATAGTCAAAATCCCAAGGTCTGCTTTGTAATATTTTGCTACTTCATATCTTCAAGTTGCAGTTCACAGATTACACACGATCCATTGGTTTCTAAATCTAACTTATCTCTCTGTCTATATCTGTATTAAGGACCCTTCTCTAAAGATCAGTACTAGCTGTATGATAAGGACGCTTTTGTCGAGAACGAGACACTCCATTGACTTTTGTATTCAGATCAAAATTGGCTCAGTTAAAACCTCGGAAAACCCTTAATACATAGTTCCGGAATCTTTTTCTTATATCGGTGACTTCGATTTTTTTAACAAAAAAAAATAGATAGCAATTATCTTCCATTTGCATTGGATTTCAGAGAGAAAACAGTCTTAATGGTCGGTCGGATTGCATTACTGAAAGTAATTGTAATGGAATAGGATACTTTAGTTTTAAGATTATTTAAACTGATAATTTATCATTTCTATGAAAAGTTCCTCGTTCTCGGTGACACTAAATTGATAATGCTTCTTAATTTCTAAGAAATCTTTCTTTATTCAGAGGGGCTAAAGAGGTTAAATATTAACATCCAAAAAATTCAAATTTGCATCCATATCCAGTCAACCAAATCAAGGATCTAAGGCAAAATTGTAGTTAACAGTGAATGTCTCCCTCATGGATCCTATTACATCTTAAAAGGATATATATCTAAGACATTCTTCAGCCTAAGAGCTTTTTATAAACTCTTCAAAGCCATTTTTGTTGAAAAGGGCTTTTAATAACTCGGAATATTCTCTTTAGAGAGAAGCTTTTATGAAAAACGTGTTTTCTATCGACTTGGCTATGTAAAATATGTCTTGGTTTTCCTCCACTGATGGCTGATGGTAAATCCAAACTGAATCTATATATTCGCATATAGCAGTAAATAGAAGGAAAGCTCAATTTTGAATACTGAATATGTGTCTCAACTCAAGTCTCAATTCTCAAGTCTAGTAGTTCACTCATAATGTGTATACTCCTTCCACAACTTCTTTTGGGTGCAGATCATTTCATCTTCATTTTTGGTATTATATCACCATGTATTACGTCTTGAATGGGGATAAGTAGATCCGCTGGATTTGGGAGTGAAATGCATTGCATATCTCTGTAGGGAGTTGGGAAAAGACGCCGTTTGAATCAATATGGAGGACCAAGTTAGGGAAGAAAGCGTGGAGAAATCCTCTAGAGAAAAATATCTCGTTATTATTATACTCCTACTAGTTATGCAAGAAGTGGCCTAGTGATATGTAATAGTTATGCATCCATGTATTTATCTATGTATGTGTATATGTCTTGAAATATGCAAAAGTGGTTGTCGTGGGATATGCCTTAAGCACACTTATGGGCATTAGTTATGTGCATACTCCTCTGCCCCTCTGTGTGTGTAATGTATGATGTAAGTAGTTATAATAATATGGGTTGAATGATAGGATAGAAAGTTTCAGCCGTCAACTTCCTTTTCTTCTTCCTTCTTGAGAAATGAGAGTTCCTTGCTTGCCATAGTTGGCCATCCGATATAGATTTATTGATAAAGTGATTATACCCTTGATAGAAAGATGTTGGATCTTTCAGAATCTTTCATAGGTTCCACAGTTTTCTTCTATATAAAAATATTCTCAGATTTAGCATCAAAAAGAAACTGGGACATGGCTAAACTTTTTAGATTTTGGTCCCATAGGGAAAATCAAAGTCAACATTAGTTAGAATCTCATAATTTTAAGCTAATCTAGGGACATAACATATTTGTTATTGAAAATGTTTTAAATGGGTTCAAAGACAGTTACAGTTCCATCTGAATTGCGTGATCAATCTAAATTGTTAAGACTTAACTAATTTTAAACTTAAAGCCCCCAACGAGCGTAAAGTCGCAATAGATCTTATCACTTTCACAGCCTGCAGCCTTGATGTACAAGTTGTCCTTCGCCGATTGAGGAAAATAGCCAACAATAGTAGTACTATAGAAAAGTAGGAGGCTAGGATTTTCAATTAAGCTGGCACAGCCCAATCAGATAAAATTTGTTTTGTACAACAAGGCTTTATTGTAAGTGTACAGTTTGGCAATGGCACTTAATGCTTTAGTGGATTTGTTTTCCTCGGCTCTTGTCTCCAATGTGTCTCGGTCATGTGTAAATAATCAAGTATTTCCAAATTCTTCTCTATATACAAAATATAGCAGACGAGACGAAACTTGAAATTTCTGCTGCTAGGGTTCTCAAGGACTGTCTGCAATGTTGGATGTTAAATCTTCATCTGATTTAAGACAAGTGCAATAAGCTTTTTGCAAATGGATCTTGGCTCCCTGACTTGTACAACTGCTACTTGTCCTAATATTTATACCAGTACAACCCGCATGTAGTAGTTAGACCCTATCTGAAATTGTATTTTATTCGATGTTTCAATATTATTATATTCCGACTTTCTCTACTGAAACTTGTAAGACTTGTGACATCCGCTCGTGTTCCTTTTCCTCTTCCTTCCTATTGTCTGCTTATTACAACGGCTGACAAAGTGCCAAATATTCCTGGACTTTTTTCCGTTAATTTTTATCACTTCCAGTTCCCCCAGCATGTTTCACAGTCTTATTCAGAATATGTACAGAACACAATACTCATTTAAAAGATCGAGTCGTATTCTTATATGGGCTTTAAGTTTTGCCTTTGAAGCATAAAAAATAAATGTTCAATTTTACTAAGGAAAAGTTAGTCTTTATTTGCATGAACGATTTAGATTTTTCTACTACAGAAATTGTCTGGAAAGGGAATTGTGTTTCCATTTTGCAACAAACGAAGGGCAGATTTTTATTCAATAAATATTCAAAAATATCAAGATTTGCAAATTCACAATTACATCCGTTGAGATGGTATTTGGCATGTTGAGTCTTTCGGAATTCCGATATAGGACAAAAATGTACTTGGAATGTGTGTGCCTTCGAAAAAAATTGAAATGGAAGTTATTATTACAGATCGGACACATGTTTTCTTCCACTCTCTAACTTTGCATATAAATATACCGATCTTGGAATTTCCTAGATATTTTAGAAGCTGCAATATTTCAATTGTCGGGTTCTGTGAACTGGTAACTAGGATTTGACTGGCAGATACATTTATATATTTTTGACCCATAAAAGAAACTTTGTAAGAACTGGATGGTATGAAAGATATAATGATATAAGGGATATAAAAAGGATGGGAATGGATGCATAGAAATGTAGGTTTTGTAGAAGAATAAGATTCCAGGTGAAAAAGTTTGAGATTTTTATTTTGAAAGTAGACTCTTTAGCCGTCAACATCATAGATTCAAATCTGTAAACGAGTTTCCCTTCTCTTTCTCTCTCTCTCTTCCCAGGTTAGAAAAAGTTGGAGAAAACTTTTACCCTTAGATAGTCCCTAGAAATCTGGGTAGTTCTGCACAGTCCTACTTATTTTCAATAAGTATTTGTGATTGTCTCCTGCCATATGCCATACAAATATCTATCTATAAAGTTGTTCTATAAGAAAAAGCGTATTTCTCTAAGTAGAACAACGCTTTGAAAACACTGTGTCTTACATGATTATATCTTGGGTGATTGGCAAGAAGAGAAAGAAAATCTCTCGCTCATGGCATAGGAATATTGGATATTGAAAATGTCTAAAAGTTAATTTCCTGCTTAGTAACCAGCTGTACACTGTGATCCTAAATCTTCATAAAGCGAGGACGACCGGATTGGAGTCGTTTGAAGATATTCATTTGAGAAGCAAGTGCATAAAATATGAAAGATTGGGATTCAAAGGATTAAGTGATGAGGATGAAGATCATTAATCTTTCAGAGAGACCCTTCTTCCAAGACAATCACTCATTGTCATTGTCTCACACTTTCCATCCTTACTAGCTGCACAACAACTAATATTATTATGAACCGTGGAATCGTAGAATCTTAGAATCGTAAAGGAATGTGTGTCCATGAAATAAGAAAGACTATAATTTTTCTTACTTATTCTTAATGCACCTAATACTAAATAGAAATCATGTATAGAAGCAACATAATATATTTTCTTCGTAATCTTAATGAACAATGCTAATATAAGATCATTTTACTTATTCTTGCAGGATTGGACTTTGAAAATCAAATACGTCCAACCGAGAGATGCGGGAATATATGAATGCCAATTGACTTCTTATCCTGTATCAAGTATCTTTGTTCATCTAATTGTCGTCGGTAAGTAACTCGATCGTCTCGACTCCTTTTCGTAGACTCGCAAGACGTAGACAGATGAACTGCAACATTTGATACGTATTCCGGACACTTGAGATTAATTTAGACTAAATACCTTCACTGTCTTTGCCTTCTTTAAGTCCATGTCTGATGAGAAATGAGGTTCTCTAGTGCCATTTCTTCCATTCATCATCCTTCTTGTCCAACCTAGCCCAGAATGTCCTATACGTAAGCTGGGGGAGGGCTTGTTAGCTTAGTCTTCGTATTCTTAAAGATATTGTACATTGGATGGAGACGAGGCTTTCTAGAGTGTCTAGAAAGTACTATTATAAATTATTTATAGACAGATACTAGAAATGAACTACTCCTCAAGGAAAACGGACAATGATGCATATAACGAAGCTAAAGTGATGTAATACGGAAATGTGTCCGGATGTCTACGAAAATCTTTTCGTAGTCCATATAGACAGATAACTGTGCTTTCTAATTATAGTTAGGCCTGTAACTACGCTATGGGAAAAGGTAAAGCTGTGTGACTACCAATTTAATTCTGTTCTCATGATTGATGGAAGGCGTTTTGGCAAGAAGTCTACGACTACTTTTAATATGTATTCCTGTTATTACACACATATAACAGAAGAAGTTGGCCAGATGAGTTTCTAGTTTCTCCACTATTGATTAGGATTGATTTCATTTGATTACTATGTCTCTATATGATTATTGTTGGTGTCTTGTGCAGAGGCTCGAGCGGAGATTATCGGTGGGCCGGAGAAGATCTACAAGGCTGGTAGTACAGTTGAATTAAAGTGTGACCTCATTGACAGTACCGAAGAACCAGAATATGTATTCTGGTACCAGGCAAGTAACGTTTAATCTCGTCAAAGAACTTTTTGCAATTTAGCAACCCATTCCAAGTTTTTTTATCATTCTACTCTTATAGCAGTAGAAGTAATGACATTGTCAGTTCTTTCTTTTGCTTTTCCTAATAGGTTCACAGTATAATCCATTTTGCAACAGTTCATAATATGTGGGTGGGAATAAGACGT
Source organism: Vertagopus arboreus (assembly GCA_034698485.1). Taxonomy (NCBI): domain Eukaryota; kingdom Metazoa; phylum Arthropoda; class Collembola; order Entomobryomorpha; family Isotomidae; genus Vertagopus; species Vertagopus arboreus. The sequence continues at coordinate 8,941 of JAQGBQ010000991.1, forward strand.
AGTATTTTATACAGTAACTATAGTGCAATGTGCGTTAGAATTCAAGATGAAGGAGTTTATCGTTTATGTACTTTCATCATAAATTAGTTAAGACAATAGTTTGGAATTTATTACAAAATGGAGAATCCCTCTTGGTCTAATTTTAGAATTTCACCTTAAGAACAAGGATATGTATATACAAAGTAGTTAATGGAAGTAGTTAATAAAGATGTATGGTTAATGGGCTACCCCTTTTGCCGTTTGTGAAGAAAAAATAGTCGAAATTCAGAACTGAAGAAAGAAAGAAATTTTTACTTAGTCATTTTTTATTTTTATACACGAGAGGGTGAATGCAGTGGGTGAATTATGATGTTCTAAATGGGAGATAATAAAAGTTGAAGGTATTATGGGATTTTCCTATGTAGATGTAAATGTACTTTATATACTTAAGTTTCAGAATTACTTATAATTTAGAGTTGGAAAAGCACAGTAGGTTTTTATGGGATTTTAATTTCTATTCATTTATTTTTCACAGGGCCTCCAGATGATTAACTATGATCGTAGTCGGTATCTAATTGTGACTCATCACAAATCATCCAGCGTCCTCGTCCTCCACAATGTCCAGAAAAGTGACACTGGGAACTACAGGTATTATTTATTTAGTAGCTTTATTGTCAATGAAGTACAAAGAAATGCAACGGTTACTTTCCCTCAAAAATACAAACAAACCTAATGAAAGAAGGTTTTTACGAACCTAAGGTGTTGCTGGCCTTCATCAACAAAGTCTTCAGTACGAGCTTGACTCAGATTTGCATGCAATTTCGAACAAGCATTAAAAGATGGTAATTTAAGTATTCCGTTATGCTTAATATTTTAAATTCTTTGTTTTACAGCTGTGTTCCATCTAATGCTCACCCTGCCAGTATATTCGTCCATATTATTAATGGTAAGTTGGATTTCGAATTTTAAGAAAAATAATAATAGTGGAATAACAAACTTTTTACTTGGCGGAGCATGATTCTATGCATTATTTTTAATTGGATGAACTTAACTTCAGTTTAAAAGTTTGTTAAAAAATTCTATGTATTTTGAGTGCAAGACATACATGAATTGCAGAATGCGGTCTAGCAATGTGTCTCACGTACATATAACAATTTGAAGAAAGTTGAGTCAGGAACGTGGAAGCGTGTGACCTTTCACTTGAACCTGCTAAAGGGGATAAGATAATATATGTTGATTCGTTGGTGCCTAAAATAATACAGAATTTACACCAGACTGCAGACTTCTATTCCAAGGACATAGCAATTTGCAAATTTGTTCTATTTTATTTGGCAATATTTCACAATCATTTACTACGGCTAAAGTATTCCCCTTGGCCTATTTCAAAAACGCTTGAAGTACCCTACAAAAACAACTTCGTGGAATTTTCGAAATTTATACAGTCGAAGGACACTTGTGGGACGAATAAATAAATGAGTGGATGTACAAATATATAAAGATATAAATGTACTGAATTTAAGTACACATCATAAATACTTTATGACCTTGAGAATGAACAGTTTGCGAATACGTATTAAGTATTATGCATGAGACTTGAATTTTAAAAGTATTTTTTAAGCTGAAAAGTTGAAAATATTTTAAACCACAAAAACCCGTTAGTTTCTTTTGAATTTTAGTAAAAACAAGAGAGAGTCTTTGAGATGAATGAAGTTTTTATAACCTGTAAAGCTTTTGTGAATAGAAAATAAAAATACAACAGAGTTTCATTGTTTCTTTGATCTTTTTATTTGTATTTACATCTCTAGTTCCTTTTCTTTTATAAACACTTCCGGCTGTTTATTCTAAACGTCTTTTATGTCGTTTGATTTGATATGAATTCCAGTTCTCTGGACTATTTTCTCTATAAAACAAAATTACCTTCCTTTCAGATTTTCTATATAAAAAATTGTAATTAAAAAAAAACTTTTATGATTCTTCTCTTCTTTGTTCTGTGAGCAACATGGCGTTGGAACTTGAAAGTTTTTATGTCTATGAGAGAGTTTAGTTAGCAAGTTAGAAGTTTCATTAATAAATAATGAAACAATCAAGGACTCTTTTGAAATTAAATAAAAGCTAAAAGTTGTTGCGTATGTTGTTTTAGAATTTGATTGATATCATGAAAGTACAACAAGTAACAAGTACATCGTAATAAAACCTTTGGGTTTTGCTTTTTAAGAATACTAAAATGTCGAAGGTGCATTTTCATTTTCGTTACTAATTAATTAATATTGAATTTATTGTGTGCAGTCAAAATACCTTAGAGTACAGGTGACAGAGAAAATCAGTATTCTCTTCTTATTATTCTGGATTGGCCCCTTTAACGATGCATACAAACTGTGTTTCTAACTTTTGACAAAAGAGCTCTTTATATTATTTGGTTGCTATTTGAAAAGGCATACTATACTTAAGGCAAAAGAATAATGAATCCAGAAAAGACATATTGCTACAGTCTGTATACTCTTGCCGAAAAAAGCTGATTTCGAAAGTCCAGTTTTACAGAATCTTTTTAAGAATGTTTGTTTTATGTTTTTAAACAACTTTCAAATATTCATACAAAATTCAATACACAATCGGTGATGTTATTGCAGTTGAGATTGCAGTACGATACAACGTATGCATATTTACATTAGTAAATTCCATATAATACAATCTGGAAAGATATTGTATGTAAACTAAATAAGTAGGCGCTTTTCAGAGTTCAGTGCATTAGTTATTACAAAGCCACAGCAAATCAATAGGAAAACTCATTTAAGCCACAGAATACATTCCGAAATTCCTCACGGAAAGTTGGAATTCTATTTCTAATACATAATAGAAATCCATAAATTTATCAATCCAACTGAGGATAAGTTTTACCTCAAAGAGAGAAAACAGAGATGGAGATTTCGAACCCAAAGGAGCTCTCGTGATATCTCAAGGAAATGAAAAAGAGCCCAAGTTTTCCTGTAAAGAATAGGATCCCGTCTCTCTTCGAATAGATTCTTTCATTTCTTTCTCGTGAGAAGGTCTCTTGTGCTCAAAGAGCCAATATTTCATAAACAACTTATAGCCCCTTATCTATTCAATCTCCTAACTGAACCTTGTTGCTACAACACACTCAACACTAGCTAGTAGACTCCACTACAGAACATAAGACCGACCTGTGAGTTTTCTCACAAAAAGAAATCTCATTGCAGAGAGAAAGGAGAAAAATACTTGAGGATTTCAACCCGTGAAAAATTTGTTCCTGTCTCAACTCACTTCCGCTCTTTCGGTTCATTTGTGTGTCGAATCTACTTGTGCGTACACTACCGGTCTGAAAAATGTATTCCTGGATCCTGTGAGAAATTCTCATTGTCCTTGGTCTATGAACGTAGCTCGTGTGTTCTGTTACGTTCTATCGGGTGGAATTTATTATAGGACGTGTTACAAGCTCGATCTGCATAATCTATAATCCGGCTTAAAATGTACAAAGTTGAAGTTTATAATGATGTTCAGTTTTCGCATTACCTAAAATGTATTTTGCATTAAAAGCTTAAATTAAGGAAGGTAGGACAACATTTATTCCTGCATTTATATAACATAGTTTGGCCAACCTTGATCTTAAAATGTCCTGAGAACAATACAAGAGTGCAACACGGTTACTTTTGTAAATATGTTTTAAAAAATGCCATGCATGATATGTTGACTGTAGCACGACTGCACCGTTTTGAAATCACATCCCTTACGCTTCATTGCCATCCCATTACTATTGCTATAGTTTAGAAATAACCAACTTCTTTAACAAGGACCCTTGGGCCCCTCGTGTTTTCTCCGGATCCAGTACATCTTTCAACTACTGCAGCTGCAGCATCCGGATCTCATTTAGTACAAGTAGTCATATCATATGTATATGTAAACTGAGATCCCATTTATGAAAAAAAGTCCACTGATCTTTAGCATAGTATAGCATAGTACATGGGCTGGGATGGAGTGAAGTGAGCCGGCTTTTTATTTGAATTCCGAATGAGGCTAGGGCAAGCAAGCTGATGTCAATACCCGGTCGAGGTTATTCGGGCATTTTGCATAAAGCACAGAGTGCCACAAGCGATATAGATCTCTTTCATGTATATAGAGCTGGTTCGGCAGGATGGATGCAAACGAATGCGAGAAATGTCTTCGTTTCTCTCCTCAATTGTCGGCATTCTTGTCCTCGTTGAATAAATTGGAATAAAGCACTTCTTTCCTTCTTTCCACTATATATATATTATATGTGCGGTTTCATCAAACTCCGGAATTCGGAGGAAATTGATCTCTGACTTTCTTTTTCACCCGCATTTCGTCAACATCCAGTCAACCGGGGGTGGACGCGTGTTTGAACTTATGTAAATCCATATGCATTCAAAAATCAACCACTAAACCGCATTGGTAGTTGTAAACCAACAGCCAGAAGTCAAATAAAAGATATTTCCTCATACTTCTGCGTCGTGAGTGTCTGCATCGTTGCATTTATTATTGGCAGTGTGTAACATTTGTAAACATTATACACCCACACATGAACCCATGATAGGTTAACAAGGTTAATAAGTGGAAGAAATGAAAATTTTGGGAATCTGAAGAGAGTAAATGTGGTGGAAGGTCTATATTGTCTATAATGTGTAAATTACTTATTTATTTAATTAAGAAAACCTCAAATGATTTCCATATCCCATTTACAATACGTATAGACCATTTGCTTTATTTACTGAGAAACTTTAAGCGTTAGCAGCTCACAATCTAATTAAAATGTAGGCTCTCTAGAGTTCATGTAGCCGGTTGAAAGAGATGGGCATATTATTATGTTCATTGTAGGGACGCAGTGGTACTTCATTCTATTTACTAGCTACAATGCACTAACGTTAAGCTAATGATAATTTTAGAGTTGAAATGTTTGAAGATGAAACGGGTAATCAAAGGTAGTATAAAGTCAAACCAAAAACGAAGCCCAACCGGGCACTAATGAGACCACAAAGAGTCGTCATTACAATGACAAGCCTTGTAATAAAACATTATCATTTCGGTAAGATTATAATGAGCACTCTTCTACTATCATACGTATTTCCGCTAGTGTAATTGAATCACATACAAATACTTAACTTTTCTACAGCCATACCCGGTTCTACCTGTCCCTATTGGCAGAGAGACTGCCAATTAGAAAAGTACAAGGGTATAATCAAACCATAACCTAGTTTGATTACAGGGCTCACTCAAGTTTCAAATACCTTATTATCGTTGAATTCTCTGAAATCTGAGGCCCATAAAGTTGTCAAAGGACCCCGCACGGATCAGATGGGTCTCTGGGTTTCCACGGATTTTTCTAATTTTTTTATATGTTGTGCATATTG
>JAQGBQ010000992.1:0-14296 GCA_034698485.1 Vertagopus arboreus
TTAATATTTCTTAAAAAATATGTATCAATGCACTTAAAAATATTTATAGTTATGGTTAAAATGGTTATGAAAAAAAATCATAATCCAGACTAAAGTTTTTTAAAATCATGCTAAATCATTTGAGAGTTTATTTACATTTAAAAAGCACATTAATTACTGTCATTCTTCAATACCTTAGTTATTAAATGCAATTCAATATATCACGCACTTTTGTGCAATCTTTCAACAGATATCTTTAAAAGTCTTTGGGATTATTTATTTATTTTAAAAATCATACATATATATATATATTATGCATACAAACAAATCTCATATGTAAAACATCATAAATCAGACAGCAAAATAAAATAATCATCTCAAAATGAATCAAAAGTTTCTTCATGTTTTAAACAATGTTTTAAACAATTTAGATCATTACATCCAACAAATCTTCATCACCATCTAAAAATAATTGAACCGTGGAATTGATATTCTGACATGAAACTAACTTTTGCAAGACCACACATCGACGAGTTCTATTAGAATTTAACAAAATTCAGATATCATTCTAACGTTTCCGTTATTTAAAAAAAATATAGAATCAATTCCTCTTAAAAAGTATCGATAAATATTGATAAAGTTGATGACTCATTTCTATTATATGAAAACATCATATCTGTCCATAATATTAGTAACATATGAATTATGAATAAACATGCAGAACATTATAAGAGGCATTAATACTAAAGTTTGATTGGTCAACTCTATTTTATTTACTTCTTTTAGTCAGATTACATAGGATTAATAACTTAAAGTGACCTTTAACTTTGGGCTGAGGTTTAACAAAATTCTCGGAATTAAAAGAACAACCTTCCAAGTTCAAATCTAATCTTGACTTCTCGAGTTGAGAGCTTCTTCCTTGAATCTATTTACTTATCATTTCTTATTCAATACTGATTTTGTTAACCCTTCTCTCATTATTTTCATATATTTTTTAGCAATTATTTTAGTTTATTTAATATTAATTGCAAGTGAAAAGTGTAGCTATTAGGAAAATGGGGGTCTCTGGATTTCAAGAGGATAGTTTAAAGCATGCTAGAGTTGGTAAGTAGATTATTACATTATTCTGATATTTATTCAAGTTAGAGAGATCCATTTTTTAAGTTAGAATATCGTCTAAGAAAAAATTTAAAAAAAAGCTAACTATTTAGTTCTGATTTATAAATATTATATTTATTTTAAAACATTTTATTTTTGCAACGCTTAAAGTTGAATTTACTTTGATTTTAATTTTTTGTAGAAATGAAATAGATTAGTTTTTGGTTCCAAATCCGCTTTAGAACTGCATTTCCATCACAGTGTGATAAAGTAGGATTTATTAAGTTATGAAAAGTGTTTAGATTTAAAAACAGAATCTACAAAATATTTTAAACAACCAATTTAAAAAAAAATACAACTATCTAAAACCTATTCAGAAGAAGAACAGAATAAAATAAAAATTTAACATTTTTTTAAGTTTTACAGTTGAAGTCATTTTAGAAACCCGTTAATTCCCATTAAATCCAAGGGAAATTCCAAGCTATAATTTCACTATGGATCAATTAAATAAATATGAATGCTTTTTAATTTCAGCACGACAGGCGAAAATAATCGGTGGGAATATAGCAGAGCCGAATGAGTTTCCATATCAAGTCCATCTAAAATACAATAACGATTTGCTTTGTGGAGGAACGATTTTGAGCAGTTTATTCATCCTCACTGCAGCTCATTGTTTGAAGTATAGGACACCTAATCGACTTAAGGTAATTAGTTTTAAGTTAACTGACAAAAGTCAAGTTATTTTTAAATAAATCGAATTTTGAGTTACTTCACAAATACTTTAATCAGATATCAGATCGGAAATCAGAGTGTCTCACAGAAAGAGAGAAAAAAACATTTAGCTTTCAAAATACGAATACAATTATGTGTTTTTTTTTTTTTTTTAAATATTTACATTTACATACATTTACATCTGGTAAAAAAGTATAAATAATACCTTCGGATATTTTAAATAAGGTTAGAGAATGTAATTTCAAAATGTTTGATTTCAACAAGTTTTTTTTTTAAATAAAAGTTATTAAATCAATTAATTTAAAAAAAAATAAGATACTTCAAAAAACCACATTTTTTGCAAAAGGTCACGGCAGGAGATCACCACCGAAATTATTTGGAAGGACCGGAACAAGAACGAAATGTGTCTCATGTATTCATGCACGAAGAATACAATTGGGACACGGATGTGAATGACATTGCCTTAATTGCTTTACAAATCCCTTTGGATTTTAATGAATTTGTCGGGAGCATTCCACGACCTAAGGACACAAATACAGAATTTGAAGGTCAGCAAACACTCATACTTTTTGTTTTTTAAACATGCAAAAGTATTAAGTAGAGTGTTTTTTATATCTTATATATATTAGAAATGGCAATTGTAACGGGTTGGGGAAAGGAAGTGGAATTTTCTCCATCCGGAGGCTCTGAAATCCTTCTGAAAACAAAGGTTCCAATTGTGAACAAAGTAAAATGTAAAAGTCAATACCGACCTTATCGAATGACTATTACGGATTCAATGATGTGTGCTGGCCAAACTGGTAATAAATCAAGAGCTAATCTTTTAATTTATTAAAAATCATTCAAAATAATCATTTAAAAAAATTACAGGTAAAGATGCGTGCCAAGGTAAAAACAATTCTTATTAGTTACGCAAAAAACATTCTACAATTTACGCATTATAAATTAATATAAAAAATGCATTTAAAAACGTAGGTGACTCAGGTGGCCCTTTAACATGTCAACTAAAGGGCACGACCGAATCTGTTGTTTGTGGCGTAGTGTCCCACGGAAGGGGGTGTGGTCGCTACGGATTTCCTGGAGTGTACACAGGTAAACTAACCGATTTACCCGTTTACCGTCCCATTATGGGACGGAAATACAATATAGAATATTTCGTTTTTGTACAGACGTTTCTCACTACACGAAGTGGATTGAAAATACTATGGACAAATATTTGTAAGATTTTTTTAAATCAAAATTTATTTTTAAATAACTAAATATTTTTTAATCTAAATAGAACAAAAGGGAAATGCAAACAAGGTGATTTTTATTGTCCAGAAGACAAATCGTGTATTCCACGACGAAGGATTTGTGACGAAAAGAGAGACTGCTCCAAAGGAAGTGATGAGGGGACATGTAAATCACAAAGTCCTTCGTCAAGGTCACAGTTTCGATGTGATAACGGAATGTCTATTAAATCGACTTGGGTTTGTGACAATATCGATGACTGTGGAGATCATTCTGATGAGGACCGGTGTAATTTCAGAGGTAATTAATTATTCATTTATTTATTAATAGATTTTAATTCGAAGAATTTAGTGTTTGGTTGAAAAGTATCTATACCCTGATATCTGCTTATATGTTCAATGATTAAAAAAAATTATTAGCTAATTGGATTCATTTTAAGTTGATTATGGTTGTAACTAGGAATAAAGGCCCCGCAAAGCGGAGCTAAACTAAAATTTGAGGTCATGAAAACATTTTTGAGAACTCCATCAGAATGTCCACATTTACTGTAGATGCCTGTGTCCCCCCTTTGTCAAAAACAAAGAATTTTACCGAAGCGACCGGCTATCGGCTGTTCTGTGGCATTTGACTTTGTTTTGACCTATTTAAAGGTCAGGAGTCAATATTTTGTAAAGCATCATAATTTAATTTCTCAAATCCTCGGTGAGCCGGTTGTAATGAGCTATTCAGATTTAAAATCGGATATGTGGTTAAGGAGGAATAGCATCAGACGGACATACAGACATTTCTTTATAAGGATAATTCGTGAAACTAATATTATGAATGAGGCATTTAAATTTGATGGACACAGTATCTGATTTTAAATTTAAAAAAATAATTATCTGAGTTTAAACGTGCTTTGGTTTGCAAATTATTCCAAATGTCTAAATCACTTGGTTCCTCTAATTTTAATCATTACATACTTAATTTACATAATTAATTTAATTTGATTATTCGATTTAAAAAAAATTATTATCGAATCTAGCCGCTTAGAAAACTAGTTGATAAATTATAGCTGATAAAATGAATTAGAATGCTAACCATTTTTAAGTGACATTAAAAGAGAAACTATTTTTTAAACTTTAGGAAACACAACTTGTAGATCAGATTACTTTGTGTGCAAAAGCACTGGTCGATGCATCGACAAGTCTTGGAAATGTGACGAGATGGTTGACTGCGATGACGAATCTGATGAGACAGACTGCAGCCCAAAAAATCTCAATTCATCGACACTGTCAACATCAACCCCCTCGCCCCCTGGATGGAACGATAGTAGCATTTGTCTCCCGGATAATTTCGAATGCTCAGGGGTCTGTGTCCCAAACAGGTGGATTTGTGACGGGGATTTAGACTGCCAAAATGGAGACGATGAAAAAAATTGCTCGAAAACAACAACAAACTGTACAAAAGACGAATTTCTTTGTTCAAGTTTTTCCTCGGGGGGCTTCTGTATCCCCAAGACCTTTAAATGTGACGGGGACAAAGACTGTATAAATGGACAGGATGAAGAAAACTGTGAAGTTTTGAACGCTCGACCTTTGAACTGTTCTGCGGAACAGTTTCACTGTCCTGAATTCATGTGCATTCCAATCTCTTTTAAATGTGATGGAGAACGGGATTGTTTGACAGGTAATTTCAGTAATATTTACCTAATTTATGGCTTGGATTATCACAATTCTTAATTGAAACTGGAAATAGAAATTCCAAGAGGAAATTATGGAAATTGTTAAAAAATAAAAAACAGAATTTTAAGATTTTTCATCGAACAATATTTATAGAATGAAATTTCATATCTTCGAAGGGATCATTCAATTGCAAAATAGTCTGAAATTGTTTTGATTTTTTAAATATTTGGAAATGTTTCTGCAATAAAAAAAATTGATCCAAAAAGTATCTAGATTTTAAATTACTTTTAAACCATAATTTAAATAAGATCAAATAATTGCTCCGTCCAAAATTCAGCTGAAGTAATAAGGAATCTGTGAATAACTTTATAAAATAAATTCTTACAGGAGTTGATGAAATCGGCTGCGGACTTGTGAAATGCAAAGAAAATCAATTCCAATGTCACGCGTCTATTGGGAATCGCTGCATTCCAAAGTCATTTAAATGTGATGGGGAAAAGGACTGTTCGAAAGGAGAGGATGAAGATGGATGCTCCTTAGTTTCGAACAATATCACGTCATCGACTACATCGACAAGTTTTTCGACAAGTACATCGACCACTACTACTACTACGATAAGACCAACAAGACCAACAAGAAAACCATGTGGGAACAATGAGTTTCAATGCCGTACAAGTGGCAACTGCATTTCACAGGTATTATTGCAAAAAAAAATAATTTGTTCGCTAATATTTATGACAAACATTTCTCATTTAAACTACATTTTAAAGCAATTTTGACATTTTTATCTTCTTTAATGGAAAAGCAAGTAGAGATAAAAATGAGAGAATTCAAATCATTTAAGAGTTTGGGTCATTTGAGAATTATTTGCATTCCAAATTTCGTTTACATATAGAGAATTATTTTTTTAATTTAAAGTTTGGATAACAAATAATCCACGCATCATTCTATGTTGAACCAATTATTATTACCAATAATAATTATTTATTTGCTATCCAAATCCCAATTAATCACAGATAATTATTGTATTTAAAGTAAATTAAATTGTAACAAAAATTAAGAATGTCATGTTCATTTAATTCCCTCACACTTAACCGATTTGTAAAAAATCCTCAGACCTTCAAAAATAGTGAATATCGTGCTCTCTCAATTATAAGATATACAGGGGTGGCCATGAAACACTATTTTATTATTTTCACCATTTCAACCGGAAAGTATTTTGCCGATCTTGGAAAACTATTTTGGACTTTGAATTGTAAATTATATTGGTAATCCTGATTTTTTTTGTACAGAATTTCCTATGTGATTTGGACTCAGATTGCGAAGATGGGTCTGACGAAATTGGTTGTCGATCAACGACATCGATAACTTGTGCTCCGTTTCAATGGAGATGCAAAAACGGTGATTGTATCTACCATCGTTTTCGATGTGATGATGACGTCGACTGCATCGACGAATCTGATGAGCAGCATTGCACTTCAAGAATGACCAGAGCCGCACCCACAGAAAGACGTCGATCTAAATCCTATCGACGGTCAAATCACGACCGACGTCAATAAACAAACTTACATTTTTAGAATACATCTACTTTGTTTTTATCTTGCCTGAAAAATATAATTTAAATCATAGTTAGTGCATATGAAAAGAGACCCAGCTGCCAAATTTTAATTATTAGATGATGACAAAAGAGTAAAACAAAGCACATATGCCACAATAGTAAAAAGATTTTTGAAAAATCTATAACTTTATTTGCAGTTATCCGATCGGCATGAAATTGCAAATTACGCGTTAAAAAACTGGTCTATTATCTCTGAACTATCAAATTGGCAGCTAGGTCACTTTTCAGATATTATTATTATAGTTTAATATTTAAAAGATTCATGGTCAATAAAATGAATTGAAGGATAAATTGCAAATAAATTATTATATTTTTATTCATCTGTGTGAGTCATTCAGTAAAAAAAATATATCTTGATTGACTGACTTGATTGACATGTTAAAAGATTGCTTTCATTTAATTGATTTAATTCTAATTAATCTTCAACTTGGAATTACTATTATATATAATTCCAAGTAAGTTCAAGCTTAATCTTTTCCAGTTACTCCCAATAGCAGATTCTATATAAATAGCATTTAATGGTTTTGATTCAGTAGTGTTATTATTATTTGGCACGACTGCACTTTGAATTCATTTACAGGTTTTTTACAATTCATTTAAATTTATAACAGTAATTTAAAAAAAATAACTAAAATAAGGACTATGGACATTCCAGTTTCTGAAGCCACTTTTACGGATAATTTATTTAGTAAGTTGCAGCTAATAATATTTAAAAAACATTTTCAAGACAAAAAAAGTATGCAGAATTTTCTTAAAATAAAAATAAATTAAATCACTGCATAAAATAAATTTAGTATTTCTCTCACATGAGTTTTTGGGCAGTCCTTGGTATTTGAAATTTAAAAACGTGTTTAAATAATGAACATTCATTGAATTTATTTGAAAACAAATTTAATTGTTAAACAAATTAGAAATAGTGCCCCTTTAATGTTAAGGAAATAAGCCATCAAATTCCGTGTATTTTTAAATACGAAATTTTGAATTTATAAGGTCCAAAATAGAATATACATGTAATTAAACATATCTTCTATTTTAGAGATATGTATATAAATATGAATGCTTTTTAATTTCAGCACGACAGGCGAAAATAATCGGTGGGAATATAGCAGAGCCGAATGAATTTCCGTACCAAGTCCATCTAAAATACAATGACAACTTCTTTTGTGGAGGAACGATTTTGAGCAGTTTATTCATTCTTACAGCAGCTCATTGTTTGAAGTATAGAATACCTAATCGACTTAAGGTAATCGTTTTTTTTCAAAAATGAGAGTCATTAATAAAAAATTTTAAAAATGAATCGAAGTTTAAGAAATCTTACAACGACAATAAAATCTTCATAATCTATAGTCTAGGCTAACATAAAAAATAGGCTATGTTAAATAAGATAAGAAATGGAGTCCATCAATATTCAGTATTAATTTAAATTTAATTTCAACATGGATTTTTCTTTATAAATTTCAAAACAAAATTTTATATTTTCAAAGGTCACGGCAGGAGACCACCACCGAAATTATGTCGAAGGTCCAGAACAGGAACGAAATGTGTCTTTTGTATTCCTGCATGAAAAATACGATTGGCTCACAGATGCGAATGACATTGCTTTAATTGCTTTAGAAGCTCCTTTGGATTTTAATGAATTTGTCGGGAGCATTCCACGGCCTAAGGACAGAAATGCTCAGTTTGAAGGTCAGCAATAAATAGCAGAATAATGTCAAAGGTTTTACAAATATATTTTTTTTTAAAAATTCAAATTTCTAGAAATGGCTATAGTAACAGGTTGGGGAAGAGAGGATGAAACTGCAGCCATAGGGTCTGAGATTCTTCAGAAAGTAGAAGTGCGCATTGTCAACAAAATGAAATGTCGAACTCTGTACCGATCAAAATTTACAGAGTCTATGATCTGTGCTGGGGAAACTTTAAAGGATGCTTGGTATTTATTTATTTTAAAAAATCTTTAAAAGAAGATCCTAGTGGATCTGCTTAAGGATATACGGTATTGTTATATTTTAAAGTTCAGGGGATTCAGGTGGCCCCTTAACTTGTCGACTGAAGGGTACAAATCAAACGGTAGTTTGTGGTGTCGTTTCCAATGGATTTGGGTGTGGTCTCCCTAACCTACCAGGAATTTATACAGATATATCTCAATACACAGAATGGATTGAAGAAACTATAAACAAGCATTTGTAAGTGCTAATTTCAATCATTTTTTAATTCAGAAATTTTTCATTTCCGATGGCATTGGGATTTGATGAGATAAAATAGCTACTTTTAGAATTTTTTATGCTTGAATTTTAAATCCCACTCAATCAGCTTAATTGAAAATAATAAGTAGTTTCCCATTTCTATTTAGAACCAGAGGTAAATGCAGAAAAGATTATTTTTATTGTCCAGAAGACAAATCGTGTATTCCTCGAGGAAATATTTGTGACGAGAAGAGAGACTGCTTGAAAGGAAGTGATGAATCGACATGTCGATCATACAGCCCTTCATTGAATTCACAGTTTCGATGTGATAACGGAATGTCTATAAAAGCCAGTTGGGTCTGTGATGATTTTGACGATTGTAGAGATAATTCTGATGAAAATCGATGCAATTTTAAGGGTGAATTTTTCAATGAACTTAATTGTTTCGTTTATAGTTGATTATATAAATTGATAAACAGGAAACCTGACCTGTACGTCGGATCACTTTGTATGCAAAACCTCTGGTCAATGCATCGATAAGTCATGGAAGCTTGATGGGATTGTGGACTGTGAAGATGAATCTGATGAGCTGATAAAACAAATGGAACTTTATTGATAAATTCGAGATTTTGTTATAATTGCGATGAGTTTAGTTGATAATTTCTAATTTTGTGCATGTAAAAAATAATAAATACTTTCAAATACATTTGGATTAGAATAAGTGGAATAAATAAATATGAAATCTACTTGTTCATTGAGTCATGTTCGTTAAAAATAATTTGTCAATTTGGTAAGGGGTTCGTTTATGATTTCCTACCTAGATTTTTATAGTACAATTTAATTGGAATTAACGGGTTTCAAAAAAGCTTTTAGGTAAGAATTGTGGTTTAATTTACTTCTAACCCATTAAACCCCACTACATTTCTCAAAAAAATGATAATTTTTTTTATGCCGATTTGAAATGTCCTGATAATTTTCAGCAAAAAAGAAGAGTTAGAGCATCTAGTGCATTACAAAAAAAATTATCAATCTATTTTCGAAAATATGGCTTTTTAATTTCAGAAATGGAAGAACAATTTAAAAAGTTGGAGTCTACTATTTAATTTTTTAAAAATATTTTGTAGGTTTTAACGGTTATTACATTTTTGTACTGTTATAACCCATTAAATCCCAAAAATCTGCCGATTACAAATATATGTAAATTGTTTACAGATTTAAGAAATCATATTTTCTGCAATATTTTTGCACACTTTCTAGCATGAAAAACGCATTAAACTATGAATAAATATTAAATATAATATTACATACATAAGGGCCTTGGAATAATTTGGAATAGCCAGCTGCAGTTTGAATGGCAAAGATGTAGAAAAGGAACCGGAAACGGGAAATAGATTAATCATATCTAGATAAGAAATACTTACAAGAACTTGTAGCTCTCAAATTTATTATATTCCTTCTTTGCACAACATCTTGTTCATAATAAACTTATTATAAAGAGATTACACACAAAATATTTGCAACTTTCAAGCATTTAAAATCTTTTGAACATAAACTTTTTGCAAATAATAAATTACTAGAGTAAAATTGTTGAGTTAAGTTTCAAATCCAGAACAAATCATAAATCATGGCTCTTGTTAAAACAACAAGTGTGTTTTTACTCTGGAGTTGCATAATCCCAACAGGGTCGGGTAGAAGGGATCATTGCCCCGAGGTTCAACCTATGAAGGACTTTAATATTTTTCAAGTAAGTTTATTTTTGTGTTTTGTTTATTTAGTTGTATTTGATTTGAATTAATCATTGGTTTTTTGGATTTTTTGATATTTTGGAAAAAACAAAAATAACAATTAAAATAGCACTTTTTTTTACGAAAATTATTTTAACAAGTATTTTCTCTGCGTCCAGATAAAATAATGACCGGATTATCTCCCAATTCGATTTTAGATAATTTTAGTGTTGTTCCATCCTGAGTATTTACACCATTATTAATTCAGTACTCCAATATTTAGGTAAAATTGACAAAATGTGAAGAGACCAAAGAGTTTGTGGATCCGGGTTTACCCGAAGGAATAGCATAATCATAAATGTTTCCTATATACTCCAACAATAAATCTCAATTTGTTTATTTAATTTCTCACGTATCACATATTCTACTGATCTACAGCTTTAGGAACATTTACTAAAAGAATATGTAAAATCGTTATAAAAGTTTCCAATCGATATAGAAAAAATCCGCAAGCTAGACTATGTAATGATATCTGCTGCTTGTTTTTATAAAATTATAATGAATAGTTTTATATTTGTTTTTTGAAGATTCTTGGCCCATGGTATGTTATCCAGTACTATTCTAGCTCAGAGGAAGCGTTAACTTATCACTGCATGAGGGCAGAGTTTGGTCTCTCCAATGGAAATATGGACATGAAAATGCGACTCACTTACAAGTTAGTAGTTATTATAAAAATATTTAAATAAAGACATTTTAAAAAAATATCTTTATTTTATGAAATTTTTATTTTTATACCTAATGATACTTTTTTGATCAGATACGCTGCTGATCCTAATGATGAACTTCAAACCGGAAACATAACCTGGCAGATTCCTGACCCAAGACGACCAGAACATTGGCGTCATACTGAAGATCATTGTAAGTAGTTTTTCGAAATGTTAGCAATTTTTCAAGAACTTTATTGAGAATGCATTTTTTTAAAACATAATTATTTTGAAAATTTTAATTTTTAAATATAATTTCAAATCTATTACGTGTAGGAAGTTAAAAACGCAATTCTCAAAACTTTCTAAAATACCAAGACAAATATTTGAACTGTTAACTTACTTAATTTATACACAATATCGATTTATTTTGCCATTTTTAATCATGCCTGAGTACAAATTGAAATTTTTTTTACTTGTAAATATTTTAAAAGTATTTTTTCTAACAAAATACAAATTAAAATGATTTTTTTTTTAAATTTCTGCTCTACAGACAAAGGAGTTTATAACACCGACGTAGTGGACACTGATCATCATTCCTGGCTCATCCTTTTACATTGTTCAGATCCGGAATCAGAAAAGAAATTCCTTTCTTCCTTTGTCCTCAGCCGAACTCATTCCGTGGATAAAATGACAGCAGACTACCTCAGAGAAAAGATTGGGCATTATGATGTAGACCTCGATTATATGTTCCCTGTCAATCAAACTTTTTGTTATGGCGAGCAAAATTATCCAACCCATCAGCCTCCTGTCACGACAATAAAAACAATGACAAAAAAGGAAGAGACGAATACCGAAGATTTGTATTTTACTGTTGATGAAAATGTGGATAATGAGGAGATCAAATTGAATGAGCTGGAACGGAGGGATGATGGGTTTCAAAATGATGAAGATGAGACCCCAGAGGTTGCACCGGAATAATTTTTTAATTCAATGACATTTTATTTTAAGCAAATCAAAATTCTAAACACAGGGGTTTATAATGTTTGAATAAATAATAATTGTCATTAAATAAATTGGTAAATATTTCGAGAATAAACATAATTAATTAGTATTGGAGAGTCATCTTGTAAATTAATATGAAAGGCCATAGCAGCTTCTAAATTTTTTCAAACCCTTGGAAGACGTTTTTTTAGACGAGATATAAAAATAATAAAATGAACAAACTGATTTGATTTTTTTTATTATTTTGATGATATAAAAGTAAACTTATTTACATTTGTCAATTAAGTGCCATAAAGATTTTGATAATTATAACATCAAGAAGTACTGAACACTAATTCACCACTCCAATTTAATATAAAAAATATAATAAAGAAAGTCGTTGTTTGCGATTGTTTGCTTTCAAGTAAAAACTGTTTAAAAACGGGGTTTGGATTTCGATTTTCTACAGTTAAATCTTTTAACCCTAGTTTGTCTGATTTTGAATTTACGACTTATTGTATTACGACAGCTCGAGAAATTAGTTTTTAACATTTTGAAGCACATATTACAAAAAAGTACAATATAGCATAATAATTTGATTAATTGATTTTTAAATTGATAACTAAACTCAAATAAAATCCATAATAGACTTAAAAGTGTTCCAGCTATATAGATATAAAATACTGATTGAATAGTTCCATTAAGTTTTAATGGAGCAACTCTTTCTTTGGTCAAGTTTGTCTGTTGAATCGTGTAATTTAACCTATGTCGATATTTTGAATACTCAGCATATTCCTGCAGCTTGTGATAAATCCCAGATTGTACGATAATTTTGAAATCAAATGGGATTTTGAAACCAGCATCCTGAAAACTCCAACCAATTGAATGACTAAGAATATGCTTTTTTCCTTTAAACCAATTAAGGTGGTGGTAATGTGAAGACAGATATTTAAATTCTTGAGTTATCTTATTGGTTTTATCAACAAAAACGGTTCGGCCACATTTAACAATTTCTTCTTCGATTGCAGCATCATGGTTTAAAAAAGGCTCGTATAAAAATCCTCTTGGAATCTTTATATGTAATCGTTTTAAATTGAGATTTGCATAAAGTTTGATTGACTGTGGAATCTCCTGTTCATACAATAAAATTAATTCGCGTTTATTTTTAAAAGCATTCAAGAGGTCTAACCATATATAAATTTCTGTTGACAAACTCGTTGCAAATCTAAAGAAGTAGAACCAATATTTAGGATTAGAAAGATACTTTCTCCGAAACTCATTCAAATTTATGCGTAGTCTGGTAAATATTCTAAAGTCTACGTTGTCATCCAAAATGGTGAAATCGTCATCTTTAAATGATAAGTACATATAATTCTTTTCCTGATGTTGACGGACAACTACGTTTCTTGTCTTTGTTAAATTCTCAAAATAAGAGACACTGTCCGGTGTCAAAGGAGAAGTAATTCCCGTTATAGCCAATCCTTTGTAAGCATTTGTAAGAATGACACTAAACAGAAGTAACCAGAGGCCGTAAATTATTCTAAAAAATGCTTTCCTTTCCAGAATACGAGGAACAGTAGAAGATTGTTCGATTGCAGATGCAAACATCATTAGATATGTTGAGAAATTGTGAATTTTTAATTTATTCAATTTTGTATAGAGATGAAATAAAGGAGCTAAAAAAGACAATGAGGATATAATCACAATCCACAATTCTTTTTGAAATGGATGAACATAAAATCCCCATTTGAGGTTACTTTGAGAAAAACAAGTGAGAAAGTCATAACTCGTGTCCTCTACGATAATAATGCTGACCAATTTGTTTTTTTCGTACACATTCTCGTGAATTTGGATTAGTTCAGTTGTTGAATCAACAATAGGCCACAAATTGTAATTGTTTTTGATTGTTGTTGTTAGATTAAATTCCGTTGGTTCCCCAACTGTTGCATTATTGTTTGATAGTACAAGAAAAAGAATAAACATATTGTGATCCTCAGTATTGGCATACTTTAATCTAAAAGGATTAATTGTTTGCTTCGTTTGCAATTTAGTGATTGTTGAATATATCAAATTTTGAATAGAAATACTCTGTCGCCAGTATTTTTGAACACATCTTGAAGCGATTTTAATAGATCCATGTGTTTTTAGTAGTGTTTTTGTGTCCACATTCAAAAGCTGAGGATTGCAATAAACACAGAACAAATAAGTTGGTTCAGTAACTTTGTTATTTTCATTAATAAATTTTAAAGCATAGGTATATGTGTGTAGTTCTTGATTATTATTTCATCTTCCTTTCACCGTCAACATCACTGTAGTAGTAGACCTAGGTATCGGGGAAACTACTACTTTCACCTATATTTAAACGCGCATGACAATGCAT
>JAQGBQ010000993.1:0-14295 GCA_034698485.1 Vertagopus arboreus
CCGCATCATGCTCATGCCCACGCTCACAGCGTCCCGACATCAAGTAACAACTCCAGCGGTGGTCATCATGCAGCTGCAGCGGCCGCCGCTGCGGCTGCTAATCTACAAAATTCGAGTCAACACCATCAACCTTGGTCCAATTCGTACTTAAATGGCGGAAGTCCAATCCAACACCATCATCACTATCCTCATCCTATGAATGGAATTCCTATGAATCCCGGTAAGCTAGCTCATTTTAACTTTGTTCCTCATTAAATAATTAGCGTGGAGAAAATTCTTTCTAGAGAGATTATAGAGTTAACGATTGTGGTAAAGTAGATCTTGGTAGGCAGGGCGTAATGGCAGAAACCGCAATTGGCTTATTACCTCACCCCCATTAGCAATATTCGATAAACAAGCGGTCAGTTAAGTTACCACAATTGAATTTTATGAAGCCACTGTTCAGTAGTGATTGACTCTTAGTATGGATACCAGGAGGGGTAAAATGACCCATTCATTATGTTTATGGGCAACGGGAAGGGCAATAAATTCCCGTTCTTCTATTATAGCTTCAGTTTGGTTTACTCTGGTTACCAAAGTCTGAGTGTATTCCAAAATGAGATTACTATATACTATTTACAAAAGGGGGATAGCTGGTGAAGGCAGGTTGGATTTTCCCTGTATTATAACAATGAGAGCTAATTTTAATGGAATAATTCTCAGGTCAAATCCACCCATCCTTAAGAGACCTTCACAACTCTTCTCCTGGGTAAGGTTTATAAATTAAATACGGAATGTCAATAATGAATCAAGTACATGCTAACCAAAGCTCATCTAACAGTTCGAGTATCATGGACGTCCGGGGGCATGGTGACCTGGAGGAAGAGACCCCGACCTCTGATGATCTAGAAGCATTTGCTAAACAGTTCAAACAACGACGTATAAAGCTTGGCTTTACTCAAGCTGATGTTGGACTTGCTTTAGGTAGATTGTCATAATATTTCCCTTTTAGACTGGTAGTAATTGCAATTTTAAAACTTTTCTCCATAATTCCTATAAATGTAGGTACCCTTTATGGAAACGTATTTAGCCAAACGACTATCTGCCGGTTCGAGGCATTGCAACTGAGCTTCAAAAATATGTGTAAATTGAAACCTCTTCTCCAGAAATGGCTTGAGGAAGCTGATTCAACTACTGGGTCACCCACATCCATCGATAAAATCGCAGGTATGTACTATTTATATTTCTTACATACGCCAGATTTAGAAATATATTTACAATCCCACAGTTCCAGTTTTCTCATGATTATTACTATCTAAGATCTGGATATGTAAACTATATAAAGGTATTAATAATAAAAAATCTTGTCGATTCTATCAATCAGCCCAAGGTAGGAAGAGAAAAAAACGGACTTCAATAGAAGTATCGGTAAAAGGAGCTTTAGAACAGCATTTTCATAAACAACCGAAGCCATCTGCTCAAGAAATCACAGCACTGGCTGATTCCCTTCAGGTGAGTATTATAAACCTTCCAGGACTTATTTAATGATCCCGTCCTCTGTACTTTGTATCTAACTAGTTGCTTCTCTCTTGATATGATAATGGTCAATATAGTTTCAATAGCACTACATTCTTGCTTTGTATTCAGTGGCGTATTTTTTGCTTAAATATTTACATATTTTGATTGTACAACTTGGAAATTCTAGTTAGAGAAGGAAGTTGTTCGTGTTTGGTTCTGCAATCGTCGCCAGAAGGAGAAGAGGATGACCCCCCCGAACGTCCTCCCGGGTCAAGAGGGGATGATGGATCAAGGTCAGATGTACAGTCACCAACATATGTCACCCCGTTCACCGCCTATGTTGTCACCACCACCACACCCACCACAGCTTCCACCTCATTCCCAATCCCTGACGGCCCACTGACGATTACAGATGGACTACGAGTTCGTTTAAGAAGAAAATTTTTAAAGCCAGTGTGACTATACTTATATATATTTACTTATATATATAAATAATATATATATATATAAATAATTAACTTCGTAATTAGCGAGAAGCCAGTGAGAAGAATTTTGAGACTTGAGACGAATGGCCAGAATACAAGATGATACAAAGAACATTTTTACTTTTTAGAGATGAGGAGTTTGAAAGAAATGTCCCAAAAATTTACAGAAATCTCAGTGAAAGAGAGAAACGGTGCTCCCGGAAAGAACTTTTTTTCATCAAAAAGTAAAAGAAAAAAAATAGGTTGAGAAGATAAAACAAAGATTGAAACCAGTGTGCAAAAGTGAGTTTTAGTTTTAATTAATTAAATGATTTGTTGTTCAGTATATATAATATTACGACCCTCCTCTTCTTCCCTTCGACCCTTGGATGATGATGAATTTCGATGTCCTCGTCTTTTCATTCGGCAGAATTTTTTTCAGGAAACAAAATCCAAAACAGATTAATATTTACATATAAAATAATACTAAAAATACAGCCCATTGCTCAAGGCAGACATCACACATTCAAAGATGATGATGATGATGAAGGTAAGAGAGAAACTTTTTTGTGCCAAATTTCCTGAACTGTAGTAGTTTGACTTTATGTTTTTATTTCCCTCTTGATAATGAAAGCACCCCCTTGATAATGACTAGTCTTGTGAGCCAGCAGAATTTTAAGAGTTAATTAAGCAGCATAAAAGTTGTATATATTACCGTAAGGGGATACAAATTTATCAGCGAATAAATCCAAAATGCAAATTTACAATTATTTCTTACCACCAATCAAAGTTTTTGAAAAAACAATTATAAGCACATAATATTTTTACCTCCATGAAAAAATGCACAGCAAATCTGCAAAAAAAATCATGCATTTAATTTATTTTTACTTTCAAAAATGCATCCATAAAGTCCACAGTCATACATAAATACCATAATGCATACAAGAAATACAAAGCTATAATATTATTATATTTCCAATGAAGCAGTCGTGTCAGTCTCCTGGTTTTTAAACAATAGGCACGCGTTAAAATCCCCACGAGGTCCATCACCAACCGAAACATACCATCATACCAATATACTCTGCTATCCTATCACCCTTTTTTAATCAAAAAAATTCCAGTGGTGGTACATTTTTCTTGGCTGAGGTCACAACTTCTTTTATATCTACTTGTTGTATGTTCAATTCTTACGTATGTGTATTTTTATCCCTGAAGCTCCGAGGGTTGTCAATGTGACCCCAAGGTTGCTTCCAGTGCATTTTCAATTTTTATCATCATAGGGTGGACATTCTAATACATTCTCTGTATGAAACATTTTTAAAAAACTCATCGCTTATCCTTAATTTCAATCTGCATTCTTTTTCTAAAAATACCAAAGTGTATACATAGGCAAAATATAATAACGAGTATTTCCAATCGTCGTAAATTAGACAAGTTAAAATAGGGACGTTTTTTTAGCACCCTAGCCTTGTGTTAGTAAATGTATTAGTAAATCTTGTATACACTCAATAAGATTCAACAGTTTTATTATATATAGCAAAGGCAATCCCTTTCCAGTTTGATATAAACCAACGGTTAATTTCTCATGGATTTGAGATGAAATAGATGGATTGAATGAATATCTCTGAATCTAGGTCTTTCAGACTTTCAATATTTGAATTGAATAAGGCCGAATAAGGGAGAGAGTGAGACCCTAGGAATAGCATATGAAGAAGTTTATTCTAAGGTTGGTTAATAACATTGTCCCGAGTTTTAAAGTTTTAATATCATGATTCTCACACGAATACGTAACAAACTATAAGGATTCCTGTACAAGATCTTTGGTTTCTAAAATCTCAAGTATTAAATAGTAGAGCTAAGGAAAGGCATTACTAAAAGCTAAAAGAAACTTTTAACAACCTACATATACACACCTAACGTGTATCATCATCCTTCCATGAAATAATATAAGAATAGGTCTGTAAGCCGAGTCCTGTTGGACACAAAAAGTAGAGAAACACACCTGGAAGATCAGAAGAAGATGAGAAAAAAATTCGGAGCAAAAACTGTACACATTTCTTTAGGAAGGGATTTAGATTTGTAAGTATTATTATTATTCTTCTTCTATAGAGGGTTCATACTATGAACATGTTAAGATCACCCTACCTGGCTCTCTCTCTCTGATATTATATTATTACGACCTGGCTTGGCCTCTGTTACTCTTTGGTACAAAAGGGTTATGTTGCACTGATCTTTCTTTTTGATCACTTAGACTCAGGCTGTTTTTTTCCTATTCGAATCTCAAAAGTGTATTTTTATACATCGTGGGAATTTTTATTTATCGCAGTAATTGATTGTATAGGGAGCCCTATGTTGTATGTTTTGTAAATACCTTCCACCGGAAAGATACAGACGAATATAATGTACAAAGATTTCAAATATATTATATAGTTGATAGGGTCATGATGACAAGAACTAGTCGGAGACCTTTATTTTCGGCGGTTAGGATTCCCTGAGATATTCACAGGGTCTCTCTGTTCATTTTTTTATATCCCGATTTTATTTCTATTCTTCTGTATTATGATATTATGATACATAATGTGTCTGTCTCCGTATTATCGGTGAAAGGGTACTTGGAGGACGGGAAGTTCTTTGAAAAAATCTTTGAAACTATGAGAAGAGAGATTGAACATTTTATTAAATGTTGAGCTCACAGTTAGTCTTTTGTGGATGGGTGCACCCAAATAATTCGAGGAGGATGATTAGGATTGAGATGATGATAAATACAAAGACAGAATGTTTTTTATGCAAATGCTTTATCATGACAGATGATTTAAATACTCTGGCTTAAGAGCTATCCTAACCTTACTGAACATTAAGGTGCTTAGCTTACTATTTATTATATTTGCATTTCGCTTGCCTCCTTGGCTTTTATCATTTTTATCGTGAGAGTCTTGGACTTCAATCTAATCCACCATAGACACTGACTGACATTCACATTTTTTAACAACAAATACATACCAAGACCACCTATATACTATAAATAAAAAGCTACAATAATATCAGGGCTAAAAGTCTGAGAATTTCCTACTCTTCTGATGGGAATTTACCTATAAGAAGAGACAGCAGATGTGTCAAAATGAATTTAGAATTTCTTTCTAAAGAGGTTAAGGAAGGAATGTTGATGTTTGGGTTTTAAATGCTTCAATGAATTATCGCAAAGATTTACATGTCTGACACTTTGATCCATACAGCTGAGAATTTGAGAAGGATATGTGATATCGTTGTATAGCATGTAACAACAGTTAAAGACAAATAGGATTTACATAGTTTCCAACTAGTCAGTGCTAACAAGTACAAAGTTACTTATCAAATCCACAAGTCTACATTATATGGCTACACGCAGAAAATAGTTGATGGGTACATATAGTAGTCTGTCACTTGAGGCGAGGCAAACTAGCTTAGCAAACAGCAAAGCAAGGAGGGTCATATCGACTCCTCTACTACTAAAGAGATGAGATGAGAGAGGGTTATTAATCAGTGACAGATTACTTTATAAGACAAAGATTGAGAGAAAACTAACTAATGGTCCCTAAGATCCAGATTCGATAGGGACAAAAACAGATGAAGAGATAGATAGACTTGTTTTAATTTGAGATTAAAATCAATCAAAGACCTAAGAATGTTGTGCAAGGTTGTACAGAGTGAAATAATTTATGTGCATATAAATATCATCCACCTGGCTCTCCCTCTAAGTCTCCATAATAATAAAATGTTTCAAAGCTCTCTTTAGCCAGTGCCAGTGTTGAATCAAGAGTGTGTGCTATTTAAATTAAATGCATTCATAACTCTTTTTTAAAAATCCAGGACCAAACCAGGTTTAGTTTTTTTGTGCAAAAACTTAAAGTTTATAAAAATGCTAGAGAATAGAATAATAAAATAAATAGGGGACTGAAGAAGAGAGATGCATTTCTCTGTAGGTATTAAGTTATGCATGGTGATGCAGTATGATGCAAGTTGAGAAACGGGAATGGCACTTTTGTTGGCCTGGCATTACTAGATTCAGCATTCTTAGTTGCATCGGATTGTTGGTCACCCCCACTTGATAAATATATATTTTTGTCTAATATAAATGTGTGAGGTATATATAAATAAATGTATGGAAGAAGGGTGCCCCCCTCTGGATTTTTAGTGAGAGATGACGTAATAGGTAGAATAGAACCCCAAGAACGACCCTCTGACACGAGCTGAATACGAAATAGGATTTGGCTTTTGGAAACCCCTTCTACTTCCACATCCATGTAGATGTTTGGATGTTGGATATAATATATCTTTGGGCTCTCTTTGGTGAATCGTGTATATAAAATATATATAATATGAACCCAACTTACCACCACTGTGTGCTGGTTTCAGTTGGCTTTGGCTTCCAAGTAGTTGTTGGAAGTTGGATGGATGGAAAGCTGTATTATCGTGCTTAGCTTATGTTATATTATATTAGTCTTGAAGGCAGGTATATATCCTCCAACTTGCTAAACCTCTCCTTCATTCAGGTCACGTCCGAAGAGACCAAATCTAAATTTTACGCGTATCGCCAGAAAATGCATTTGCCCGGTTTTTCTTTCTCTTATTCCGCTCTCTCCTTCTCCAATTCGACTTCGACTCTTCGACATTTCGACCAGTCTCACAAGTCTGCAACTCTGAAAGCTAGCTTATACAACAATCCTTGCTAGAAAAGGATCCTTAGAATCCAAGCTAGATATTCTAAATCTACCAGGATTCAAAAAAGTCCTTTTGGATTTGTTTTTTTTTCTTCGAGGAACTAGAAACTATTCTACTTCGTACATAATATCTGTGTCTCTCTTCAATCTTCCGTATAAATAAACAGCTTTTTTCACATGAATGAATCTTTCCAATGTTTTGGGTCGCTGAAGAGTAAAAAAAACAGATTACCAACTCAAAATCATAATATTCAGTCAAATCACATGCACAAAAAAATAGTATGCACATTTTAATTAATTCTTTTAATTTTTAGTATCATTCTGTTATTAGTATTAAAGGAAGTAGGTAATTAATTTGGAACAAACTGCATTTCAAAGGTTGAAAGTATTTATGAATCGCACGTGGTAGGGCTGTAATAAAAATCGATGAGATTATTATTAATATTTCGCATGCATATATTTAATATATACAAATCCCTTTGGTACATGGTAGTAGTAGTAGGTATTTTGAAGTAATGAAAGGATTGTAATGAAATTAAATGAGCGTAATGGCAAGGACATGTGCATATAATGACGGAGTAGCTCCATGGTTAAGTCAGGACTGGAATTAAGTGTCCTCTTAAACACTATAATACTGTCTCGATTTCATTTAACCACATACTCCTACAATCCAACAATCCAACTTCTAACATCTGTATATTAGATCCCAAGAAGAAGAAAAAAAATCTAAAAGTTCCTCTCTATAATAATATATCTAGTCTTCTTATAAAATGATCTACTGCTTTATTCAACAACAGAATAATACAACATCATATCCAGAGAGAATCCACTCGAGGGCTTGGCCAGGTACATACATATAAGATAGACAAAAAATATTCTGATCCATTGTCTGTCTTCTTCATATAGTAATGTATGTAAGAGTGTCTTGCTATACTGTTACATTGTAAAAGGGTTGGCGTTAAAGAAATTGAATATTAAAAAAAATTAAACATCTTTTCCCATGTAGTAATTTACTACATTGATGCTCTTCTCTTAAACACTCAAGTGAATTTAAAAAAGCAAGTTGGAAGAGTAAGAAGAAAACTGAAAAAAGTCAGAATGGGCAAAAACATTGAGAAAGTCATGGTCTTTATTGTTGTAATGTTGGTTGTTAGTTGTTGTTAAAGAATGGTATTGTATCTCTGTGTGGTGTACATCATCATTGTATCATATTGTATAATAGTAATATAGAGTAAAAGTAAGTGACTTAATGGGATAATGGCTAAGGGGAGGATATGTCTTCATAAAAGACTGTGATTCGGCACTTTTTCCGATTAATTCAGATTACTACAGAGTTTAATGGCTTGAACGGTTTCAAGCAAGTAGAATATAATGAGGATAATAATGCTCTAATGTAGTTTACAATGGGATCTGTCGCGTGGCCTGCATTTTTTTATTAACTTTAATTTTTACAAGATTTAAGGCACAATGTCCATTTTTAATATGTTTTCAAGTGGGAAAATTAATAACAATAATTACAAATTACCTATCATTCAAGATTCAGGATACATAGAAAATTGATGCTAAATTCTGATACTGACACCACATGAGACAAGGGGATTCGCAAATGGCAAATTAATTATTTATAATGTAATTACCTTTTGGTTTTCATACAACCTATTCCATACATTGATATCTGGTAAATACAATCCTACACATTTTGGTGTCTTGATGATGATGATGACATGATGAGTAGATGAGTTTGATTTTGATGAGGATGGGACTTGTTAGGTGATATTGTTGTTGTGAAGCCTAGCCTCAGATGCTTGTCTGTCATTCATTCAAATTTCAAAAGTTTTTAAAGAGGCTAGTTATGTAGTTAGCTGTCTCTATTCTGTACTTGAAATACTTGAAATGATGGCGTGTGTCAATTGGACTTGGGAATGGAATTTTATCTATTACAAGAAGTGCCAGGCATACGCGGATCGGAATTTCACTGATGAACTTTATTCATAATTCATATCGAGTTGAATGCAAATAACTTAATGCAATAATTCTCTATATTGAATGCAACAGTTAGGTTCTATGTATAGGATTTTATATCCCTTGTTGGTTTCATTTAGGATTGCTCATATCAAATAATCAAATTGATTCCAAGATGATCATATTGTCTATCGTCATCATCATCACCACAACAGTTGATTGAATCTTTATAGGATCGAAGCAGCTCATTTTTTAATGTTTTAACGATAAGTCGTTAGTTATGTTCAGAGATAGAGAGAGTTAACTGCTTGACTGCTTAACTGGTGCTGTTACCTTCATGAATCTCAATGTATGTTAGGATGAGGATAACATTGGAAATTGAAGGAAGATTTTGAAGATTTTGAGGATGAGATGAAGGTAAAATATCATTCTGGCAACATGGATGCAGGGTAGCATTCCATTGGCATGGCACTCCCATCATCCAAAGAAAGACGACTTGAAGCTGTTCTAAGGAGGCACATCTCCAACCATTATAAATGCATAATATACTCTTATAAAACTTACCTTTTGCCTTTTCGTTTAATAGCACACACAGAGTGAGAGAGAGTGAGAAGAACCACTGAGAATTCAAAGACCAGCCTAGCCTTTGGCTTTTAAACTTACTAAACTATGTTTATACCAAACCACCACGTATAAATTGTATAAACGGCTAGCACCAGCAGGCAAAGCCATTGCAAAGCTAAGCCAGGTAAAAAGAACACTATATACTCATTCTAGATGAGATGTATTAAAAAATATATATGTCTTATTATTATTATTATTATGTACATACGTAGCGGTCTTATATAGGTCTTACCTGGTCTCTTCTGGCCTGGCTATTTGAAAACCTTGGCTTTTGAGCTTTTGAGTTTTGGTCTTCGTAACTTCATGAAGAGTCCTTCTTGTGGTTTCCTTCAAACTTTCAAAGTAACCAAACCCTATTGTGAGTTAATACTTGTAATAATAATATTATAAGTTAACCCCGAGTCACCTGGCTTAAATGTTTTTTCCCTATATATTATGTTGAATCCAACTCTCGTCTCCTATCATCGTTATTATTGCATCCATCCACCACCAATTCTTTCTCAGACACTTTGGGAAACCACGTTTGCCCATTTCGTTTGACATCACACGTGCATCTATTACTTTTCTTACCTGTTAGACTTCTTACTACTTCTAACAGTATTATGGCTGTGAGGAAAATTTTTAAAGTGAAAAACTCCCAAGCTCCAAGCTGTCTGTGCGGACTGGTCCACATTTATTATTATTAGTAGGTAGCTTTAATACATGATGGACAGGCAGAACCTTTTTCTTAAAAAATGGAGAGTAAAAATAAATGAGCAAGATGTATGGTCATGGTACATAAGCAAAGAAATTGAGACTTTGTACTACTTTGTACTATTAGGCTATACACTTCCAGACTTCCAAGGTTTAAAACTACTAGCAAGCGAGAGAGAATGATTGATACTGACTAAACTAGCGTGTGAATTGTAATTTCCACGCTCTTTTTTCTGCCAGCTTATTATTGAGGAAGTTTAAATTAATTACTAATTACAAAATTAACTCTTTTCTGTTTGCATTTTATACTTTCATTGTGTTTTCTCAGCCCCTTGACAAATTTGTGATTAAGATGTGCACTGTTCAATGACTCGGCTTAAAAAAATTGCTTAAATCCCTGTAAACTGTTCTGGTGGATTTTGTATGATCCTTTTAAATAAAAAAACTGAAAGCAGAGAAAGCGTTAGTTATCTATCATCAATGCAGAAAAATATGATTTAGATTTAGTTTAAAATTGACAATTTTTAACTTTACTGAACTTGGTCCAACTTCCAACATAATATAACATTCATTTTTCGAAAATAGACGTGAGTTTCTTCTCTTTTTAGGATGTAATATTGGTGGCATTAGTTGGTAGTGGTACACATAAGACCGAGGAGATGCTAGAATAGAATCTAGAATCCAAAGTTAGATTGTTAGTGTTGGTAAGTAGTGGAAATGTTCGTAGCGTTTGTCCATTCCGTCTAGGAGCTGTGCCCTCTAAGAACACTACGAAGGTCCTAGCCCTAGAGTCTAACTCTTAGAATACGAACGTACACGCCGCCGCCGCCTTCCTTAAAAAAAGCTTCTCGTTCTCGGGACGTGACCTGAAAGAAAAGTACCTTCACCCTAGCTACCCTCGAAAACATTTTCCTCTCTGCCACCAAGTCCATGTCGACTCTGGAACTCTAGAATGTATAGAATCGAAAAAACCAAGTCGATTCAGAACCAGAAATATTCTCAATGATACTCTCCACCAACTCTCCTTCCTAAATATATTTCCCTTCGTTACAAAAACCAACACTTTGATGATAACTTGGATTCGATACCAGAATATCCAACCCTAGATAATATTTAGCCTCTTCCAGTTTTCCATTTGTTGTCTTTTCTCAATATCCTTATTATATCCGAAAACAGTACATTATAATAAATACACTTCTGCGTTCAATCAAACACATCTCATCTCATTATTATCAATCAGATTTTACTTCTTATAGCTGCTGCGTAAGAAGTCTAGTAGAATTTCTTTATTTTTTCATAACAAGTCTAGCCAAGGCTAGGTTACTCGGTTATGCCTCAAGTTGAATTTGAATACTATGACACGAACTTCACGTTCTTGTGTGATGGCAAAAAAAGAGTTGTAATTAAAAATCTCGTAGGTACAAACAAGAGAAGAAGGGAAATGAATGAATGAGTAAAAGAATAATTTAATGATTACATGGAGAGAGGAAAGTAAATAAAATTGTAATAAGCGGACGACGAATAAGGTAGCATACATATATAATATAACGACTAGAAGAGCTAACCGTTTTAAATACTTGCTTACTGTTTCTAGTTGGCAGTTTTGGTAGTTAGTAGATGTTAGATGTAGTAGTAAAGTAACTATAACTGCTACTGCCCTAAGTTACTTCTTGATGTTTTGAAGATTCGTATAAGTTTGGTAGTTGGTTTGGATGTAGAATATAATTTAGTTATATGAAATAAGAATGTTGAATCGTTGAATGTGGAAAAAGCAGGTAGGATCAGTCAAAGAAGGAGAAGGCAGGCAGGCAAGGCAGGGTAAGAAAAAAGTCCGTTTACATGTAAATATATGTGCATAAATTAAAGAGACCGAGTTTTTATTAGTGTTATTATTTTATTATCGAGCGGAAAGGTTTTGGGTCAGACTACTGGATACCCAAACTCTTGAGAGAGACAACCCGTTTTTCATTTGATATTTCTTTATCCACCACATGAAATAAAACGATCAATGAACAAGGCTCAGATTTTAACATATATTTTTAGTCATTTTCAAAACAACTCCAGATATCTTCAGTATGATTAGAGTTGTCAGGCTTTAAATTTGATCTGAATTGATTAAAAAACGCGAAAAATTAGCCATTAAATTAATCAACTAGATTTCCACTCTGATAAGAAGAAAGAATGACTTAGTAGATAGTAGATGCAGATTGATGCACACATGTAAAAATGAAATGTGAAGCCTCAAGTATTTATTGAAGCTTCAAGTCTTAAATATTCTGCGGAAGATAAGAACAAGTATGATAGAGTTAGATGAAGCATCAGTTATGTTTTATGTTATGAACGAGTCACCTCCCCATTTGATCAAAGATTAATAGTAATATTTCGTAGTTTGTAAGGCTATGAGTTATTCGTATTAAATATAATAAATATATCATGCATCCTATAAGTAACAGAGTGCTCTTCTCATCAGGTGTGTGTGTGGATAACCTTGATGAGAAACACCAGACCAGAATTATATAGGATAGGAAGACATAACACTAGTAACAACAACTATAAGAAAAAGTAGTAAAGACAGCTTCAGTTAGTATAAATAATATTAAAAGGTAAGGAAGGCAAAGACTCCAAGAGTCCAAGACGTTCCTCTAAAGGTTTTACTTATTATGGATAAGGATGGATGGGGGAGATGGAATATATAGAAACAAATTGAAGACTTACCTGCATACTACTACTATTATATATTATTATTATAAAGATTCGTTCATCATAGTTTCATGGATATATATGTACATACCTCACTGCGCGTTTAAAACATTTAGTTAGTTGATATTTTGATATTAGTGCTAGTGGTGGTGGCTTTTGTAAAAGGTCACCCCCTTAACCATTTCGGGGTCAACAGTGGGAGTCGAGGACATTTTCATCTTCTTCACCTATTCTCTCCAACTCTTCTCTTCTGTTGTTTGTTGTTAAGCTCTAATGTATGATTGTGTGTTGAACTTGTAAATGCAGACACACTCTTCAGTGACTGATTTATAAATTTGTCCTATTCTCTCCCATCTCTAATACATTACGAATCAAGTCTTATTAGTATTCCTATTAGTTCATATTCGTATCATGGTTTTGGCTATAGGCTTCATAACATTTCTCCTTGGAGTTTATTCTAACTTGTAACATCGTAGCGTGTATCAAAACATGTTGGATTGGATTTTGGATTGGAGGGATAAGATTTCTTGAAAGCTGTTTGCAAATACAAAAGCACATTTCATCTAGTCACATCAATTTATGATTCTGTCTTGGAATGAGCAAAGGAGACAATTCAGAATTAAAAGTTAAAAGAAATGAACAGAATGGCTAATCTGTAGAATTCTTTAAATATACATATATATATAACAGACTATTCATTCACATATGTGGTCGTAATTGAAAATTGACTCTTGAAGATCGTGATTTGCGCACAAGCCAGTGTTGAACTTACGATCTACGACTTATCATCATCTTTTTATTCAAAGACTTGAAAAGTCTTTGAGTCTTCAAAAGTTTCATCGTTTCAATACCTGATATAAAAAAAATATTCATTCTTACAACAACGACGGGGATGACCACACCAACACCACACCTTGCTAACATATCAGCCAAACCAGCAGCATCATCAACCAACTTGAACCAACAGCATATTATATATATTGAGCATCACATTCACAAGACTTTTTGAGCCTTGGGCAAAGTTGGCATGGTACAGAAAAAAAAACTTCTCTAAAGGACAGGTTTACGGTCTAGGGAGAAAACTATTTGTACAAGTCAAGTGAAGAACAGAATGGTTTGAGAAAAGCAAGGAGGCTTTTTTTTTAGATCTGAGAACAGCAGCATGCAATCTTATAATATTTTTTAAACATTATTTCTAGACTTTATAAAACATTTAAACATCAAAGGGAATTTTGAAACGAAATGCTTATATAAAGTCAAAGGTGTTGAATGTTGAGGAATGCTCTGGAATAGAAATAGCAGCAGCAACAGCTTTTAGGCTACATTTGTGGATTTCATTCTTTTCTCACTTTGGACTTAATGGGATTTTAATAGCGGAGATAAAGTTTAGACTTATGAGCAAAATTTATGGATTCTTAAAAATGACTAATATGGGGAAACTTTGAGTGCTCAAGCCTTGTGTTTGTTATAGATGTACATGTTGCACTTGCAATAAGCTTGAGGAGGCTGAGATGTTTTTACTACTTACCACATACAACATTAATATGACATGACACGACTTCTCCTCCCAGGGCTTTAACTATCCATTTACTGTCACTAAACATGCAATTATGATACTTGCAATTAGTTTCTATTTACAAAGTCAAAGGGAATTATTA
>JAQGBQ010000994.1:0-14293 GCA_034698485.1 Vertagopus arboreus
AAACAAGAAGAATATCAATTAAAACTGCTATTCACATTAAAAATTTACCATTGTCAAAAGTGGAGTCAGATAAGACCAAGTGATAGCGAGCCAAAGATTAGGTCGAAATCCAACCATTGATTTGATATCTTGTGTGAATCGACCAACGCCATAAGCCCAACCGACTGCCACACACTCGCAGAAACAGACCCACAGAAGCGTCATGCCGCTCGCCGAATAATAATCAAACACTTGGAACACGTACATACCACCCTGTCAATTAAAAAAAAAGTATTTAATTATATGATTAATTACATTCTGCCACATAAACCTTTGAATATGAAGACTTACATTTGTGACCATAGAAAGTCCAATAAGAAAAGAAACGAAGGAGACGATAGCAATAAAGACTTCTCGTCTCTGTCCAACTCTAAGAATATGAGGAACGACATCGACAACAGCTGTGACGAAACCCTCTACGCCAACAAACTGCGAGTCCAGTCCTATAAGGATGATCATGAAAAAGAAAAGGATGGACCATAAGGGTGCCCACGGCATCTGAGCTAGGGCCTTCGGATATGCGATGAACACTAGGCCTGGTCCACTTTCAGCCACCTTAGAAATCCAATTATTAAATTATTTCTGGTTCAAATTTTTTTTAATTTGTTGATCAAATAAGATTACCTCTGACACTGGAACGCCCTGTTGTTCAGCCATAAATCCAAGTACTGAGAACACGACAAATCCAGCGTAGAGACTTGTCCCCGTATTGACCGCTGCTACAAACGTACAATCTTTGACGAAATTGTGGTGGAATTTGTTATAGGAACCCAAAGCTGTCATGCATCCCAATGCAATTGCATAAGAAAAGAAAATCTGAGTTCCAG
Organism: Vertagopus arboreus; assembly: GCA_034698485.1. Classification (NCBI taxonomy): domain Eukaryota; kingdom Metazoa; phylum Arthropoda; class Collembola; order Entomobryomorpha; family Isotomidae; genus Vertagopus; species Vertagopus arboreus. The sequence goes on from JAQGBQ010000994.1 coordinate 867, forward strand.
CGTCGATCCAAACCTGTCAAAGTTCACAAAATAAAGCCATTATTGTTAATCTGTTTATCAAAATAGTATTAGCATTATAGTATGTTCATTAATTTTTTCTCAAAGAAAGTTCTGTACCTGGCCTTGCCATAAAACCGAAAAGTCGGGGGTGAGGTAATACTGAATTCCAGTCCAAGCACCAGGAAGCGTTATGCCACGGATGAATAAAATGGTCATCATTACATATGGAAACGTAGCTGAAAAACCAAGACCACAACGTTGTTAAATATTTTGTCAGGGGCTAACTGATAATTACATTTACTTTCTCCCATAAAGTCATATAAAGCCAAAATAACCTGTAAAATAGACAACTTTCCCCGTCGACTTGACTCCTTTCCAGATACAAAAATAGACCATGACCCATGAAAATAGTAAAGTCCCTGCCAGCTCCCATCGGATTCCCCCAGGTTCGTCGATTCCAGTACTGATACCTAATACTCGATTTCTGAAATTACAAGCAAATATTCTTCAATAAAATATAAAATGAAAACATCAGAAGCCCCTGATGCTTGAGACTTTCTCTCTTAAGTGTTTTTAAATGTGATAAGCTCAATTCTTCTCAAAATGAAGCTAGATTAGTTTAGCAAATAAAATAATATTTTTATTTACTTACTCCCAATATTCAACAGCCGCATCTTTGAGTCCCGTCGGCTTATAATCCGTTGAATTGGAATCACTTACATCAAAACACCTTAGAGTGTTCCATTCGTTTCCACAATGTGACCATGGAAGTTCGTATGCAAATGAAGAAAAGAAATAGTGAACGGCCCAAGCCAGAATCACGATGTAATAGCAATTCAGTAGAAAGCAGATTATCGTTGTAGCATATCCAATCCCTAAATAAATTGCACAACTTTTTCAGAGAAAGTTCAAGAACGTTTTTTTTTAAATTTCAGACCACTGGAGACCCTCTAAAAAAACTTAATATCAATTGAAACTGTAAATTCATTAAGTTGATACTATTATTTTTGTTCAAAAAGTTGATATGCTAATCTTTAAACTACTTATGCATGGAAAAAGAGGTCTTAGTATCAAAGTAGAGATTATTATGTATATAAGCATTCTCAATTTAAATGTATTAAAAGTCCCTACCACTGAATTGCAATTTTCTAATTTAATAATAAATGAACTTAATGAAATGTAGTTAAGGCTAACCTGTGAACATAGGAGCAACTTTCTTCCAGACAGAAATGCCCCCTTCACTTGTAAACTGACCCAAAGCAACTTCCAAAAAGAAGACCGGAATTCCACCAGTGACAAGACATACTGCATACGGTATCAAAAACGCTCCTGCCAAGTATTATATTCACAATATAATTAGTAAATGATTTACAAATCGACTGAATTTGTTAAAAATATCTTTTAAAATGTTAAACCTCCTCCATTCTTATAGCAAAGATAAGGGAATCTCCACATATTTCCTAAACCTACTGCAAATCCGATGGTCGACAAGGTAAATTCGATCTTCTTGTCCCATTTCTCACGCTCCCGGTAATTCACCGGTTTTTCTACAACTGACATTTCTAATTTTATATTCTAATTTTTAATTAAAAAATTAGTTAATTTTTAAAAGCTGGCACACTTCAAACCACAACCACTCAAGTGTACAAAGCCAAAAGACTAACTGACTGTCCGATTTAAATTCTACGTAATATCTAACTCTGTAACAATTCTGACCATGATTTTGAACTACAAGTACAAGTCACAATTACCATTATAGATAAATGACGAGAAAAAAGTCATACAAATTGGGACCTCCAGATTGAATTTAACGAAGTTAATTAAGATATAATTTAATAGCACAAGTGAACAAAGGCCAAGGCCAATCTGACCAATTGACTCGAGTCTCTTCTACAAACTACAATCGCAGGAAGAAAATCTCTGTCTGAAAATAAAATAATAATCAAAGCATACTGACCTCGTTTTTAGTTAGAACTTCAGCAGACATTCCAGAACGATGAGACGAACATCAAATCAAACTTAGTGAGGATTCTATCTTAACCGGTTTTCTCTCTTATCCGTTTTGATTTACGATTTCTGTAAGGGCGAGTGTGATGCTTTTTTCGCTCTGATTATTATCATTTTTACAGACTGAAACTGAGCATCACATCCGTCCAAGAAACAAGCCAGGATTCCAACGTTCTTGAATTATCTAATATCAAGTCAAGTTATTTTGGTATGAATTAATCTTAAGGTGGAATATGACATGTCTCAATCCCTCTGAATATTATTTTGATAGCAGAAGTATTGAGTTCATCACATTTCACCACAGACTTGTATAACGTCTATAAAGTCTCAACTCGGGTCACAAAACGGTCACATTTTTATTTTTAACTTTATTTAAAAGATGAATTTGTTCTCAAGGAAAAATGTAATGGTCTATTCTTTTCTGGATATTTGTTTTACAGAATAAATAGAGCATCACATTCTTCCAAGAAACCAACACCAGCAAAACTTGTTGAATTATGCCAAAGATTTGCATGAAAAAATGTGATGATTAATCCCCTCAAACGTTTGTTTTAAATGAGGCGACTAAACATCACACTCGTCCAAGATGGCAACAACTCTGTGTTAAAAATCATTAATTATAACTCTATAAAATCACTTTCATATCAATTTTTTTTTGCTCGAAAAGTAGAATTGATTTTCAAGTTTTTCAAGTAATGAACCGAATTCCCTGAATATTTCTTCACAGGTGAATTGGGACATCACAAGAGAACCAAGAAAACTAAGTTTTATTGTTGAGGAACTCTTGTCCGATAACTAAATAAACTGTTCGAGACTTTTCAGGTTTGTTTTAAAATTCGTTAATTGGTGCTCAGGGCTTTGATGGTACATAGCGTCTGACATATTACAAACAATTGTCTTATTTTTAATTCAAAACAAATGTTTAAAAATTGAATAAAACAACTTTTATAAACTTGTATGTATGAGCTCTGAGATTTTTAAGTTATTCAAAATGAGATGTCCTAAGTGGGTTTGATTTTCTAGGTTTCGAACAGGTCGAAGAGCTTCTGAAGAATGAAAAGACAAGAGTGAGAAATCAGAGTATTTGTATATGTAGAAGAACGGGCATTATGTCACAATTACATATATTGTTATGTATACAAATATAGAAGGAAGATTGTTATGTATAGAATAATATTATTGATATTATTATTACATGTTCACACATCTTGTTATAGATCTTACTATGGTGTCATCTCATCCTTTGGTGAAAATGTGGCATAACATAATTACTCTGTAGCCCGAGCCGAGTTTAACTAACCAAACCACCGAGGCAAGGAACCAAAAGAATCTTTATGCAACTGTTCAGACTTTTGACCTTTACTTCTGTTATAGTTCATATTGAAGTATTAAATCAGAGAGACATTTTAAAGATTTTTTAAGAAAATATAAAATTCTTAAATTAAAAGCGTTCCTTTGTTCAACGCTTAAAATGAATGAACTAACGCTATGAAAACTTCTGTGTCCATGTTGTGTGAAAACTTTAGGTTTTTAAATTTAAATCGAAATTGCCTAAAAAACATGACAAAATTTGAATCGATACAGCCTGGACCACTATGTAATAACGATGATCATAACATTTGACACGAGGAGTACAGGCATTTTATTAAGAAAACGGGGGATTGGTTACTTATTTATGGATGTGGAGAATATGGAAAGAAATTTGAAACCTGGCTAATCCTTGCCTACATAACTTTTGAAACGGAGCTACAAATCAGTCAAAGTGTTCATATTTACGATCAACCTAATCTCGTCCCGATTGGTCACCGATGACATTTCGTTCTTACATAAATTGCATAACTTCCATAAGCTCCTCACATAATATTATTATTGTTTATACTTTTGGGCTGATTGTGAGTGTGTATTACAATTGTTGCATAACAGCAAGACTCTAGGCTATTTTCTACATTATGACGCCTTGTATTTATAATTGCAAGATAGAGTAAATAAAAGGCTGAAGCTCTCAATTGTATACATATGTATGATCAATTTCTTGACAATAAAGAAACCGCGTTTTCCAGTCTTTGATATATCCTTTTCTGATAACGACTCTGATTAAAATTATTTGCAGATTGTAATAACCTGTTGGATAATATGTATATGTAGCAACTGTGATTAAATCAATAACTGGAATTAACTTTTGTTATACTCTTAGATAATTTCTGATGGATTTGAATTTCAATAATCTTGGTTTCGGATGAGGAAAGATAATCTAGGGAGTTCCATTTACGAATACGGAAATGCTCCTTCTGGTTTTTTAGTTTTAATGTGACATAGGAATTAGGTTAAACCCATAAAATCATACGACTTTTTCAGATTCTAACTCATAGCTTATAATCTCATCCGTTCATAAGAACACTTGTCCATTAAATGCAGTGTGGATAATTGTAAGTGGTTTGGGTTTTTGTGGTGAGAGCAATTGGGTGGTTAATTCCCAAAGACATTTCTGTCACCCTTAGAAAACTTTTTAATGGGCTGGAACCAAGAACAAAATCCTTTTCAACCTAAATGATCCTTAGCTTTACTTTCTCACAATTTGCTTCAAAAATCAAATTCTTTATACAAGATTTTAATACATATTTATGTTCTAAAATTCAGCAGAAATCATAATTTTTTCTCAATACTAAAAAATGTTTTTGTTTTATCACAGAAATTGATTTAACGATTAATAAAGTAAAGATTTAGACTAGAAGCCCGGATTGTTTCTAATTCTTGCATGGTTTATTTCAAATCCTTATCTATTACAGTCAAGTTATGTGTAGTATTGGGGAGTCTCATTTTTCAACATAATAAAATTAGACATGGATTAAAACAATTCTAGGAGTTGCTTCATAAAAATAAAACTTTTATATTTTATTACAGTAAAAAGTTCAGAATTTCAAACAGTTACAAAATCTCTTAGATAAGTCTAATATTTAGTATAACGGGTAACTAAAACACCAAAGATTTGAAAGTCATTTCCCACAATCTTATATAATATATGAATTGATAATGTGTTTTAAGATAATGAAAAACATTGCTGCTTTAAGTCTCATTTTAGTTCGACATTCTCAAATCCTGCAATAACAGTTGAGATTTGTGTCCGGCTCATTTTTCTTGACGGGTCTGGCCTTTCTTTTTCTTCTGGACTCCAAAGTTTACAAATATCTGTAACAAAATTATAGAAATGAGTACTATATATTTTTTTTAAATGTAAAAGTTTTTTTGTACTTGATAAGCATGGAAGTTCTTGACGGAGTTCACTGACAGTTTGTGGATTACAAACGAAGATGACAAAAATAGCAATAGCTTGAAGGATATTGACCAAATCAAATAGAATCCAGTACCAAGGGGTCTGTTCATTTGGAGATGATGTTGTAGCCCAAGATATGACTTCAAATATCCATGTCACCCCAGCCACAAGGAATAACATGAGAAAGAATCGAATTCTATTTCAAAATTGAATAGTAATTATATGGCTTTTAATAAGAGAATAGAAACTTAAAATGCAGGTTAGGAATGGTTGACAAACTTATGATGTAGAATTTGAGATTTGACTCCGTTTGATTTCAACATCTTTTGGTTTCTATAAACATAGTAGAGAGTTGTGAAGAAGAAGATGAGATTGGATGCGAGGAGGATTGTCATGGGCCCAAATAAATAAGGAAATTCTGCAGATCGGTCAAGTCCACACTTTTCTTGTCCATATCCAGGAACTATAACTTCACTGAATGGGTCTTCTCTAGTAATTTAGAAATATCATGTTAGTAATTTGTACTAAAAACTAGAAAAAAAAGATCGATTTGATGTACGATTCTCTTTTTAATAGGGTTTAAGGGTTTTGCGAATCATTTCTCATCACAGTAATTTAGTGGCTTTTCGGGATTTAAAGTAATTTTTAAATAAAAATACAACAAAAACCTAATTAGAGGAAGAGCGGAGAAAAAATATTGGAATTTTTTATGGTTTAACTTTAAAACCTATCAAAACCCACTAAATCACGAAATCCCAACGAATAAATTTCATTGAAATCCGGAATAATATTTAGACTTGCCCATAAATATGATTCAGTACGAGAGCAACGGTGACAATTGTGACAGGAACGGTTATAGCAAAAAGTGCATAAATACAAAATCTTTTGAGTTCCGAAGATCGGCCTGGACTGGGATTCATTGTTCTAAAGATTGATTTAAAAAAAAAACTTGTATTAATACATTTGTAAATTATAACAAATTCTTGAGCATTTTGAAAAATAAGTTGTATAGAAAATAAACATACTTAAACGTTAGCCAGACATCAAAGTTCATCGTGGTTAACCAAGCAAATGTAGACAAAGAGGCAAAATGAGTTCCAATTGCTAGACATCAAATAAATAAATATTATGAGTTCAATACTCTTCTTATGATGTTTTTTTATAATTTCAACCTAGTTATGATACTTTAATATATAAATCAGCCAAATTTTCACAGATTTAGAATCTCAAAAAATTATCATCAAAAAACTGATTTGTTCTGATTTTTCGAAATTGAGACAAATGAACCCCTTTTTTAGAAGGGTTAATAATGATTAAAGTATTTTAATTCTGTAAATAACCTACCAACAAAAGTGCATGATAAACCTCTTTCTTCAATCAGTCTTGCAAATATCAAGAAAGCAAATTGAACTAAAAGTGAACTGACATATCCCAACAAAGTCCATCCATGAATGTTTTGTTTTCTCCATAACATCAAATGAGCCGAGATTGTCAAAGTGAGGAATATTATGGCTATGCACATAGCAAACACGTACACATTGCTCGCCTCAATCTGTTAACGTTCACATTATCATTATGCACATCTTTTATCACTTTGAAACTTTAAATTACTATTTTTAATACCGATTGAGTTTCAATTTCTTCCTGAAACCCTCGACAATCGAGAACAATTGTGTCAATCTCTAGTCCAGAATATGTTCCCGAGAGACCCGAGTCCAGGGGAATGTTTTGAGCCCCATCCACACAATACTTCTCATTTGACATCAATTCCCATCTAGATCGACTGACCTTCTCAAGAACTGATCCGGATTCAAGTATTCTAAAACTGAAATATATATACATTTTTTAAAAAAACATAGTTTTTAAAGCTATTTTTGACTTTCACAATAAAAGTACAACTTACGGTGTAATATCTTGTTGGTCGATTTGTCTCAAATTCAGGATAGAGAATTGTTGATTGCACCAAGTTTTAGGGTGACTTGAAACAAATCTAGGATTCCGTTCTCCTAATTTATCTTCTTGACTAACTTTAGAATATCGGTTTTTGTACAAAACGGGTGACCATTTATTTGACCCTGAGGGACGACAAGTTATCACACCGTCTACTTTATATTGACTCATGTCCCATACTTCGTCCATTTCACAACATTTTCGAATACACGGATTCAATTCAGAGCACTCTGAATTACATAGCTTCACTTTAATATCTTCAGTCGTCTTACTATAATTTCAATACAATATTTTTAAAATCTCAAAATTATTTTTTATGAAACAAACGGTTTTTGTAATCTACCTTTTGATACAATATTCATTGGGTGAGTAGTACGTCTTATTAATTTTAATATAGCCATTCTCACTGAAAACAGTTTCGGATCCATTTACAACCGGGATTGATATAGTTTGGACTAGTGATAAGTCTCGACATTTGGGCTCCTGAGTTTTCAAGCTATAAAAAATAATGCAATTTAATAGATCTAAAATTCAGATTTTAATTAAATTTTTCATCAATTTAAAATATTAAAAAATCAAAACTTACCTGAATTCTAAACTCTTTGTATTATTATATCCATGTAATAAAAGCTCGTTTGGAATAGCTAAGCTCTTTTCAAGACTAAAATCAGCATCAGAACACTTTCTAATCTCAACTAAAGCATTTATACAAGTTAATGTATAAATAAAAATATAAACTTGTAGAATGCCGTAAAAACGGTTTGGTATTATTGATAATAGCCTCATGTTTATCAGTAAAACAGAGTTGCAGTAAAATCTAATAGATTTTTTATTTAAAGATTTAATTTTATAAAACTGCTTTTATTTTTCAAATGCCAAGTTTTAAGATTGGTTCTGGAATTTGTGTTAGACAAGCCCTGAATTTAAATGATATGTGACAATATTTAAGGTAGGACTAATTATGTAGCTTCAAGTCCAAATTCGTGACTGGATGCTAACCTTTCTCGAAACAAATTGACAAGCTTTTCTTAAATATCGGAGTGCATAATCCTGTGTTATAACATGATGTTATTTTGTGTAAAAACCAACGATGTGCTATTTCTTGTATGGAATTTGCAAGTTACAAATTGCTTTTGCGTGTCTCTATCTACATTATTGTACATCTCTGGAATATATTATAGCTTATATGAAAATGTGGGGGACGATAAAAAAAATATTGAGTCAGAGTTTTGTGTGGTTTTGGTTTAGTGTTTTTTTACTTAAATGTCGTCAGATCCTGAGAATACTCCAAACGAGCCTCATATAAATCATAATTAAATGCATTTTGGTTATGGAATAAGGAAACCTCAGGAGCCAAAGAACACACGAGGCGACCTCACGATCTGTACTCTCCAGATTTAAAGGCGTCATTCAAATTTCTTACATATAATATTTAACCTTACAAATTGTTATTCATTATTCGACGTATATATAATTTTTCCAACCGATCAAAAATCCCGAATCATTAAATATCAAATTATTCGTCAAGAAACCGATTTCAATCGTACAGAGAAGTCAGAAAATTCAAAATCGGTTAAAAAGTAGTCAAATTAAGGGAGAATGGGTTGTTTAAGAGATCAATTTGTTTACATATAAAGAAAAGGAAGAATAAACAGTGTCTAATTGTAAGCTAAATAACCATTTCATCTCAAATCCTTAAAAATGCTATATATGTAGTATTTATTCAAATTGTAATCTTTTAAATTTTTTTTGACTATCTATAAAATTACGAGTAAAAATTAATAAGTTTGCAATCTAAAACAAATGTTTTTATGTATGTACATGTACAACTTGAGATGCTGATATTCAATTTTAACTACTTGCATTTACAGACACTTAAATAATCTTGTTTTAGAAAGTCTATTTGAAATATATGTAGTTTTTAAAGAGTTGTTATCTATTAAATAGTACACACTCAATTCAATTCATATGTGTTGTGGCTGTGGTTACATTAGAATACAAGATAAGGACGTGTTTACCACGGCGTCTCAAATGCCCGTGACATCCCAATGAATGTCATATTTTTTGATAAGATCATCAAAGATTTTTTCATTCCAACGATATTGATACCCCAAGTCATTCGATGCTAATATTTAATGTGACAAGGTTGAAACTTAAATTTATCCATGAATTTTAAAAAAAATCTCTTAACCCAGAATATATTTACGGATGTGAATAAATCAAGAACTTTTAACTACGCAATTAAAGTAAACAAAGTCTTAAAGTCAGCAAAAATTTAAAATGTTCTGTAAATGGCCTGTAATATTTTGAAAGTTGTAGGTTAAGAAATTTGATTTTTATTAACAAAGCATCTAATAAACTTAGTACAGCTGAAATGCAAATATAAAAACTGTTCAAAAGAATTGAAAAGCTCATGTTAATTTTTTTAAGTTTCGGGGTCCTCAGAAATGAAGATGGTTTAAAAAGTATATATGTATAATAGTTATGGGTTATTTTAGTTATGTGATTATTGTTAACTAATTGGACATGCAAGAAGCGTTGGGTGGATTAAAATGAAACGTGCGTGACTAGGATTACAATCTTACTATTTGTTCTTGAAATCCGTTGTTAGTTTGTTCTCAAATTACATATAGCTAACTTCTTCTGTATTTCTTATCCCATTTTAATGAAAATTAACCTTTTTGAATCCGTCTTGACAAACTACATGCAAACTATCAAAAAATTAAAAACATATCATTGAATCCATTGGTTTTGATTAAAAACTCTAAACTCTACCTGAGACCTTTCCAACTTTATTGATATGAGTAGAGATTAAAAAGTTTCTGCATTTTTTATTTTTGGCTGAGTAACTGGTAACCATATTTGAAGGGTGAGCTAGTAGAGTCTAAAATTTGCTTTATAAATGTCAAACTGTTATTAAAGATTAAAAAAAATGGTAAATTAAGATTTCAATAAAGCCCCATCGGGGCTGTGGTAGGCTATTTAAACATTGGTTAAACATCTCTAGAAGTCAAAATGGTCCACGTCTTGCTCAGAAATTATACACATTTTTGCCATTGACGTACTTAGCTTTCCTATAATTACTTACATTTTAAACTAACAATGGAAATTATGAAATCTACATTGTCTCAAAAACTAGATTTTTTTAAACTGACTCCTGGAATTAATTTTAGCCAGATGTGATTCATAACCGAGAATTTTTTTGATGAAATAAAATTTAATTTATTCTCGAAGAAAAATAGGGTTGACAGCTTTATTTCCCTGTATTAAATTGTATGTATATTTGCTGTACTTTGTAAAACCAATATTGGCATGTCATTTGTAGTCCAAGCGTACTTTTTACATGGAACTAATGCGAACATTCCATTTTAGTCTAATTACTTAATTGACTAAAATTGATTTAAAAAATTGTAAACTTAATAAATGCAATGAAATCAAAACATAAACAAAGTGACAACAAAGGGCTACACAATAATAATAGATTTCTATGCTTTATACTTCGTTACCTAATCAATGTAAACCGAGAAAGCTTGATTGAAATTGAAATCGAACAATGTAAGAAATTGAAAGTTGTTAATTGATTAGAAATCGAAAGTTGAAAGATAATTCATAAAGCTTAACTTCATTCTCAGTCTTTATTTACAATTGCTCAAACTCTTGAAAACTTAACTCACCCAGTCTGGCATTTTTAATAGATTTTCAAAATTTCAAATGCATGTTATACAGACGTTACTAGTTTGTTTTTCCATTTCTATCTCTCAATCTGTAGTTATATCAGGTAATACAAAACATTAAGTAAAGCTCAAACATAGTCAGTAGTTATCTTTAAAAAACATGTGTAATTCATTAATAACATCCTAAGTTCATAACTGTTTGTATCGAGTTTTTGTTAAGTGAACTCAATTGTAATTTTGATTGCAGCAAAAGCTGGACGTAATGATGATTTTTTTGGAATACTCGACCCCAGCTATCAAGATGACCCTTCGATGAGGTTAGGACTACACAAAAGAAATTCAGAGCCTCTACCAAGCGGTGAAGTGACTGAAGAGCCCGCTACAAGTGGCGAAGCGACTGAACCACCCGCTACAAGTGGCGAAGCGACTGAGGCGCCCACTACAAGCGGCGAAGCGACAGAAGCACCCGCTACAAGCGGTGAAGCGACTGAGGAACCCGCTACGAGTGGCGAAGCGACTGAGGAACCCGCTACGAGTGGCAAAGTGACTGAAGAGCCCGCTACAAGTGGCGAAGCAACGGAAGCTCCCGCAACTAGCGGCGAAGCGACTGAAGCGCCCGCTACAAGCGGTGAAGCCACGGAGGAGCCAGGCGGTGAAACAGGCGGTGAAGCAACTGAGGAACCAGGCGGCGAAACAGGCGGCGAAACAGGCGGCGAAGCGACAGAAGAACCAGGCGGCGAAACAGGCGGTGAAGCGACAGAAGAACCAGGCGGCGAAACAGGCGGTGAAGCGACAGAAGAACCAGGCGGCGAAACAGGCGGTGAAGCGACAGAAGAACCAGGCGGCGAAACAGGGGGTGAAACAGGGGGTGGAGGAGAAAGCAAGGCCGCAGGTATTTTGGTATCATTATTATTACAATTGTTACAAATATTTTAACTAATTATATTCTGAAATTTAAGCGGCTGACGGAGGCGGTGATAGTGGGGGTGGAAAATTCAAACCCCAACCTAGGGTAAGCGTTTTTCCTAAACATTTCGAAACTTTGTTTCATATAGTAGAGGTTAATAATGACTTGTTTTGTATGTGTACAGTGCATTCAAACTGGAGGATGGTGTAACATGAACTGGCATTGCTGCAGTCGAAATTGTAACAGCTTTTCCTTATTTTGTAAACCACGTAGATCAGCTCACTTTTTATATTATTGAAATTCTCCGGACATTTGAATAAAAAAAATCTTTATTTTTTATGATCAACTACAGATTTATTAAATGTCTTGCTTAATTTCTCTCAATGGTTTTCGATAGGTAGTTCTTCAAATATTATTCAAAATTTTTGGTTGCTTAACAAAAGAACGCTAGAGCTAAGAATTACATAAAGCTTAAAAGCAGTTGACTCAATAATTTATTTTATTTAATGCATTATTCAATAGTAATTATCAAACAAACCAGCCATAAACAGAGAAGAATTCAGATTCTAATTAAAAGTTATAAACTCTTAATTGGTGAAGGTTTTTGAAGGTTGTAGCACGTAGCATTCAGACGGAGAAAGTTGTGATTGCATTTCATATCGGGTCTCTTCCGATTCTTGAGACAGATTAATCCATTTTGAAATCACATAATTTATTTGAAGCTCGTAGGCAGAAAATCTAAAGCTGAGGCCTTATATTTTATTGTACACATTTAGTAACCTGAAAATCTGACAGAGAACAAAAGATTGACTGAGGATATTAAGTACTTGAGCACGGGGAAAGTAATTTATTTGGTGAGCCTGTTGACATTTTTTTGCATCAAATGAAAAATTATTTTGTGAGATTTTTCGAGTCCTCCAGAACTCAAAGGCTGTCTGTGAGTAGTCGAATTGGATGTCGTGGAAGGAAATAATAAATTCTATATGGCGGCACTGATGCTTGAAAAAAACTATGATGAGAATCATCAGGTTGTCATGAATAATTTACTAAATCTGGAGATTGGATTAGGCTAGGCCCAGTGCTGTCTTGTCTCTCTTATATTGTATATATAGGCTTATGTTTATAATGCTCTAATAGGTTCAACTCTTCACGAACTTATTACAAGGACAAAATTTTACAATTGACATTTGACAAAACCGCTATGAAATTATCATTGCTTCGTCTAGTCCGTTGTTTCTATAAAAAAAACTTTTCAACTTAAAAATAATTTTTGAGCCAAGGTTGCATGGTAGTTGCAAACTTTTTATCTCAAAATGTGAAAGCTGACTTCTTATGTCTTCCTGTTCATAAATTTTCACATCTTTGTCGTCTTTTTTTGACTAAAATTACGATTAATGTTTTTTAGTTTTATTTAGCAAGATGAAAAATATTACTTTACCTGCAACCTACGACGCAGTTACTTTGAAGAGTCTCTCAACGTTTGAATTTTTTATGCATTTAAAATATAATATTTCTTTATCTTCCATGTTATATGTTTGTATCTCTGCATTATTGAGATCTACTCGTGTACGTACTTTTACCTTACTTTCACTGCCTTATGAAGGCTAAAGCCCCGGTG
>JAQGBQ010000995.1:0-14291 GCA_034698485.1 Vertagopus arboreus
TTATAGCTGGGTTTGGAAGTAAATTTTTTTATGATTACCAGTTAAGTTACCTAAATAATGGAAACAATTTAGATTTGTTAAGAAAATCAAATACTGTTTATACAAGTTACTCAAACAGATCTTTAAAGTGGGTATAAAAAGCAAATCGTGACATTCTGGCTCGGGCTATGCAAAGCTGTACTTGAGGTTTTTTGTATTTTATTTAGGTGTCCAATGTTCTAAACCATGGGAGCCCGAAGCTGTACTCAAAAATAAATGGTGGAACACGGTACACGAAACTCATTTAAATACCACCATAGACAATATTGAAGAAAACAAAATCCGTGTCATCTTTTTTGGAGACTCCTTGACTCATTTATGGACGGGTGAGAACTGGGGGCAAAGTATTTGGAACCGAGAATATGTTCCCATCGGTGCAGTAAATTATGGAATTGGTGGAGACAAAACGCAAAACCTTCTTTGGAGAATTCAAACCGGCGGAGTTGAGAAGTTGGTCAACCCCCCTCCAAAACTTATTGTTCTATGTATAGGAACTAATAACATTCACAAAAACACAACTGATGAAGAGATTTCCAAAGGAGTCGAAGCAATTGTGACAACTTTGAGAGATCAATTACCAGAAACTAAAATCCTTCTTTTAGGATTATTCCCAAGGGACAATATCTGGTTTGGGGCTAGAGTTGCTAATATTAATTTGCAAATCGCAAGGTTGGATAAGGACGTTTATGGACGAGTTGTTAATGGCAGTAAAGAAGTTGGGTATGGAAAGATGCTAAAGTTTTTTGACATGTGGACACATTTTTACTTGTCTTTGGGTCAAGTGGTTCCGGAGTATTTTCATAAGGATAAGTTACATTTGAATACTAATGGGTATGAGAAATGGGCACAGCTCATGAATGATACTTTTATTGAAATGCTTCAGGATTAATTCTTAATTCATGTAAAAAAAACTGTTTTTGTTTAAAACACATTTCTCATAAATAAAATTGGCGTTTCTAAAATATTTTCAGATACTACAATTGTTTAACATTTTTCTAATTTTTTTTATTAAATGCACATGCATCATAAACAGTAAACATCTTTCGTTAAAAAAATTATCAATCGATTCACTTGCAAGTGAAACACAAGTCAATAATTTAATTTAATTTTGAAAACGAACTATCTATGTACATTTCAGAATCGATATTTGTGTTTTAATGGGTATTGAAATATTGACTCAAGGTGTGAGGTGAGCTCATTATAATAAATCAATATGAGAGATTCAGATAACAGTTTAAAGTTTAAGAATAATGTAACAAGGTCTAGATGAATAGTGAAATCCCATAAGTGAAAAAAAATTCGTACTTGCTTATAAATGTTTCTTGTATATTTAGATACTTTAACTAATTATTCCGAAGCAATAAGAATACTAACAGCCTGCTGGATACAGATATCCAAGATAAGCAAAGGTGTTTCCTTATCCACATAATTCGAACTGAATCGAACTGCAAGGGGGGCAATGGACTTTGCAACCTTCCTTACCCAAGTGTTGCGTCCTTTTTTCCCAATATTCCGTAACTTCTGGACCAAATCTGTAGACTTACTACGGACCCCTGCCGCCGTGGTACCGAGAGAGATGATTATCACGATTGTGTTAAACATGGACATAGGAAAGCTTCCCAAGGCTGGGGATGTGTAAAATTGATCATGAAGTCGGATGCAGGCAAATATAGCAATGATTAATTCAACAGAAAAGCCACATAGCAAAGTAGGTAGGAAAAGGTATTGGAAACAAATGTTTTCATGAAGACCCAAAAGTTGCAGTTCACGATAGAATTTGAAAGTGTTTCCGACACGAATTCTAGAATCCACCATGTTTGCCATCTTTTTCTTTGTCCATGCCTGGTTTGATGAATACCTTTTTGTTAGATTAGAGATGATTAGAACTCATCGAATGATTTACTAAAATTTAAGCTAACCTACCAAAATATTTTCTCCGTGCCATCCAACAAGAAATTTAGGACCATTGAGAAGATATGCATTACTAGTGTCATCACTCCAAACGTTAAGTTTTGCCAAATGCCAAAATCAACGAGAGCAACTGCAATGGTCATCCATAAATTCTGAGATTTACACTTCCCATCTGCAGTAGTGAATACCATTGAGCCAATCAGTGGGGGGAAGCAGGGGTCAACGATGTAAGACAATAAAATCATAGGTGGAAATCCAAAGGATGTTGCAGTCCCCAGGAGGCAAACGTACTTTGACATCAAGTAACAAGTCTTGTTTTTGTAGACAATTTCTAGGATTATTAATTAACAAATCATGGAAAATATATATCTTAAAAAGTGTTCTTGGGAAATCAGAAAACTTACCTTGAAACCTTTGTTTTTCAAAAGATATCATTCCATTAGTCAATTGAAGTACTTCTTTGCGGTAGATTGAGAAGTTGAGCCGTAATAATGCAAATGTCAAGAACCCAAGAAAAAATGCAATTGTAATAGTTTTCTTGGAGAAACTAAGCGTGTCCCCTAAATTAAAGTATGTCAGTAACATAAGAGTACAGTAAATAATGGTGATGGCTTCATGAAATTTTAGATAAATTATGCGTGCTGGGGATGTAATGTACTTAAGGCAATTGGCCTCTTGATCCCATTCGTAAGGCGTACTTACGACCTTTTTACAAGTGTTAAGGTGATATTTTAAATAAGGAGAGATGGACTGAATCAGCATTTTTTTATCTTTCGGTTTATTCAGGAGGTTGCTTTTGGTCAAGGTTTTAAACTGTTATAATAATTTGTGTTTTGAAAAGGAAATGTTTTATGATTTTTAGTAAATGTCTGTGATTATTTATTAAAGCATTTTAAACCATTGGAATTGAATTTATGTGGAATTAATATAGACCAACGACTAGTTTGACATAGGATTCAAAGAACTTGTAAATAAATTTTTGACACCAACGGATGTTGAATGTTTTTGGTTTTACTACATTTCAAATCTCTGAAATATTTAAGGTACTCCAGGTTTACACTGCCATACACATTTTTCAGATATTCTGTAACAGGGGATGCATTTATTTGTTTAAGTTACATAAACTTTATACAATCGCTACGTTTGATGTATGCAATACATCTATTCTGTGGAAATGTAGGATGGTTTCGAATAATTTCCAGTACAAATTCAACATGTTAAAATGTAGAATGCATGTTTTATATAAAATTTGAGAGCCTGAAAAACATGTTTTGAAATACGCGTTAGTATTGTTTAGGAATTCAACATTAAATCGGAATACATAAATAATATATTTTTTTGGGTATTGGAGATCAGCATCATTATTGCATTGAAACTTTCGAATGCAAACAGCAGTTGTATAATATACTGCGTCAATCGAATTGGATGACTAACCTTAATTTTGAGTTTTGTCATGATTTCTTTATAATGCACAGGACTTTTGAAAAATAAATCTACTTAGGCTAAACTTTTAAATTAAATTTTAGTTAATTTTTTTAACATTAGTTTTCAACGCATTTCTCATTTTACCTATGCATAAATGCACTTTTACAGAAGTTACATATGAACTTATCATACGTAAAGTGAAACACGTACTTCTAAATTACAAATTATTATGCATGCTTATAGTTCATTTATCGTTGTTTTAAAACTTGTTTCATCTGGAAACTTTTTTCTCCTCAATTTTCGATTATCTATCATTTGAATCAGCAATTTCACATTTTTAATAAATTAAATAAAATGTATATCTTCTCTGGTACTTCTAAAAATCTTTTTTTTTTAAATGAAGAAAACAAAAACTTTTTTATATTTTATAGTTTTTTCATCATCATCAAATCTTGTGACATGAAACATTAAAATGCGTCATATTATTTCATTTTCTGTATATAGTCAACAGTAGAGAAAAAATGAAGAGTAAAAATATTTTGCAATAAAAACGATCAATACTTATCAAGAATTAAAATCTCAAAATGGATCCATCCACGTACTTACAGTATAATATAGGTTCATATTGATTTCCTCAAAACATTATTTGGACTTTTATTGGACTCGTTAGAAAAAAACTATGACTTTCAACCAAATGCCTTTCTTTAAGGCTTTAAAAACCTGAAGGAAATCAATGTTTGTCCACTCCGATTTCTAATGTATCTTTATATTTTTTGTTTGTATTAAAGAAGCTCAGAAATATTTGTTGCAATAATGTAAGTTTTAGTAGAACTATAATTGTATTGATAGTAACTGATTTCTTCTCCATAAAACACTGTTTCGCAGCCCGAACTAATACTAAATATTAGAATTCTAAGGCCCATAAAAAATCTATTCATTGAGTCATTCCTGATTTACGATAAACCGGAAATACGGTATTTATTCACGCTCGCTAAGTTTTGTTGAATTAAAAAAAAAAACACGAAGTTCTAAATTGAAATATACAATGTCAATCCAATGACAATATTATCAACAAGTGCAGGTTTATTTTACATTTTCGTTTAAAAAATATTCCGGATTCAGAATGGCCTTGGACAACGTTAGCTTCTTGATTATGTGGTTTTGCATCATGTTCGTCACAATTTCTGTAAGTTAATATCTAATAATTTATTTTTTTAACAAATCAGATTAAATGATATTTGTAGGATTAAAATAATAATATTGTTTTTTTATTGGTCGCGTACAAATAATTAAAAACTTAATAAATTAAATTGACAGAGTGGAATCATCGTGATAATGTACCGTGTAGGCTGTTTCAAATGCAATAAGAAGATAGGAGTTGGTGACATGATCCAATTGGAAAAACTAACCCGAAACAGTAAACTTGTTCTTTAAAGTTTGTGTTCTGAATTTGCAAGGTATTTTCATAATTGAAAAATAAATTTGATAAAGTTGTTTCCAAATGAATTTAACAGGTGAAAGTCAACAAGAACACGGAGGACCTATTCCACAAAAGATGTGTGTTGTTTGCGGAGAACCTCTAAGTCCTGAAGAGGAGCCAGAAAACAGCCATCCATCCTGTCGGGATATGGATGCTTCGTTTTTGTAATTACATTTTTAATAAAATTATTAGCAAAAAAATAAGAGCCAAAATTTATACAATAGATCAATATAAAATTATTTACAGTTGAATAAATTGAAGACCTCTTGTAAACCTCCGTGCCAATGCTGAAAATGCCATGATGACATAAGACATATTCTTATTCAACGCTAAATGCTAACTTACATACAAATCTAGTCTATTACCTTAAAATATTTCTACCTCTAAAACTTCAGTTGACATCCTAATGCAATATTTTATTAAATGTATAATTTTTGCAAACCCGAAATCAATGAAAATATTTTGAATATAATTCTGATATTTCAATAAAACTTAACAAAACACATCTAATTCTCAGAACAATCACAATTAAATAGATGGACAGTTAAAACTTTTCAAATTTATTTTTTACAGTATTGTTATGTTAAAATCTACACTCATTCTAATATGAATGTGATTTTGTTCATATCAAAGTGGCATATTATATCTTTAATTTGTGAAGATCTATAAATGAACAAACTAAAGATAATACAGATACGTGACATTTCTTTTTTATTGTAAAATTAATACTATACAAGGACAATTTCAAATCGTGTTCAAAAACCTTAAAATACTTGTATCCAAAACAGTAAGTCTATTTAAAATCGGATGTTTCTTACTGGAAATGGACTCACATTCCCTATAATGATTCAAAAGAGCAACATCCGTCCGAACTTCAATTGAATTTTTATCAAATCGGTGGTCAACCTTATCCACAAACTTTGTAACCAAATGATGACCCACAGAAATAACCTTTCGAGGTTTAACGATAAATTTACTCCTCATATTAACATTTAGAATCTTCTTGGCTCTAATTGTACACGTGCTAATACTAATACTAAAATTATTAAAAGCCTTCATGTCATTTAAGATAGTAGCAGGTAGACAAAACTCATGACAGAAGAATGCATTTCTTATAAGCAGTTGACGGAAATTAGGGGAAGTAGTTTCATAAAAATTGATCAAATCATGTAAACTTTTATGTCTTTTTATCTGAGGAACAATAAGTTCGTCAATATCTACAAAAATTACATGAGCATCCCTCATTCTTCTGAAAAGACAGTCATTCAAAGCTGCTAAAGACCCAAAGTCCCACAACTCTGATGTATTTCCTGTAGGTAAATTCCACCTATTAAGACTGACACTAATTTCCCCTGATTCTCTTAAATAATTCAAGTACTTCCGGATTCGGGGAGAAATACTGAGGTCATAAAAATCCATCGATGTGACTCCCATTTTCTGATAATATGATATAAACTGAATTAATTTCGGTAAGTCATCCATAGGTCCAAATAATGGACGAATGCAAAGTCCCAATGTTCTTGGTCTTGATTCAAAATTCATTTTCATTTCAACCGGTATTAATTTATCCGGGTAGTTTAGCACATTAACTGGATAAATAGCTACGAATACATCTGGTTCAGATTCTTTTGTAATTTCTGTTAATTTAGTGGCATTAATATAACAGTTTATGTAACAAGAGGCAAAAGCTTTGACTCCTTCTTCTATAATTGTATAGGTAAGAATGTCTCCTTGAATCATCTTAAGACCCATGCTACTACTGCTAATGAACACTTTACAAATGTATTTATCCCCGTAGAAAGTTTCATCCTTAAGTCTAAACCATTCCATAGGGCTTCGTCGTATAATACTTTTCATAGACGGAACTCGTTTCAATCCAATGATTCTTATAAGTGATAGATTAGCATTGGCATTGATATTATTCCTAGAGTCCAGGTGGGCACTGTAAACATGTAAACTGTCACTTATTCGTGTCCAGACGTTGTCATAATAATAATAATCTTTGGAATAATCGGAATTCTGTCCTTGGTTTTTTTGATCCTTTGTTAAATATTCTACTTCATTTCCTCCTCTGATGATTATTATCTTGTTTTCCAAAATCCTACTCGGAAACAGTATGATTGAAGCAATAAAAAATAAAAAACATATTGCTAGTAGTAGTAGGGATAGGGTAAATAACTTGAGTTTGTTATGATGATTATTGTAATGATTTCGATTGTAGAAGAGAAGATTGATAAGTTTCCGGCGTGGGGAAAGCATGCTTTCTTTTTCTTTAATAGGTTTGTTTATTTCAATTATAACCTGTTTTAACGTTTAATCTATAATTCAATTAGGTAGTAGTTTTGTAGTAATCGTACTTTATGTTAAAGTTTGCAAACATTCAAGTCATTGATATATACACAGGGTGTCTCATCAAAATTTAAAATCTCATTTGTCACTTTCAGACCCATCATTTGTCATCCTAAACTTTGTCAGGGCTGAACATTATTTTTTGAGATGGGCTCACGAACACGGAACACAAGAACTGCAAATCATTGCAAACAAATCCTCCGATGTGACACATAGGACACTTTCCCTTGAGGAAGGCAATGTACTTGATACTTGGTGCATATGGTTCCGAAATTCGGTTTTTACCAGAGTTTACAATCAGTCTTTGAATACAACTGGTCGAATCAACACTGCCATTTGAATTATATATAAAACTTTGTTTATCAAACTCTTTAATTTTTTTGGAAAAATGTGGTTCCTCCTGTTTGAGTCTCAATTTCATAAAACTTTACAACGATTTGTAGGTTGTATTTTATTAGTATTTTTGCACTTGAAAGATTGCCAAGGGTATTTAAGGTACAATGAACAATCGTGCTCTGATTTAGTGCCTCGAAATGTTGACCAGTACAAAGAAC
This sequence comes from Vertagopus arboreus, assembly GCA_034698485.1. NCBI lineage: Eukaryota > Metazoa > Arthropoda > Collembola > Entomobryomorpha > Isotomidae > Vertagopus > Vertagopus arboreus. Next base: position 7,759 of record JAQGBQ010000995.1, read on the forward strand.
AAGATGTGTCTCAATTCTTTGGCTTTGACACTTGGACAGGGAATCGGAACCGGTATAGACAGATGGCAAAAAGAAAACGGGATCAATATGCAGACGAACCTCCGTTTACTATAGCAGTTGTTGGAAGACGATATAGAAGAAACTCGGATTTAATGGGTATGTAAATTTATTAATTATACTTTACCAAGATGAGATTCTTAAAATAGTTTTAAATGTCAATAAACCCGTTACTTCATAAAAATTAACATAATTTGAAATTAACTCTTATATAGTGAGGATAGAAGGTGGAGATTTTGATGGGCTAATGCTGCAAAGTCGTGTTGTGGCTGGGGGTGAAGTCATCCAAGGACGGGGTGTAGGGGGTGCGGGACTTATTGGTCAATTTCGATACTTGCCATATTTATTCGAATATTCTCCTTGCTTTAATCTTCCTTATGCGACTGTCATTGATAAAGGCAGACCGGTCAAGTTGGGAAATGTTAGCTTCGTTTGGACAGCTCCTGATACTGAGGCTGGCGATATTCGATTCATGTAATTATTTTAAAATTAAATAATTTAATCTTCTTAACTGTTGCTATTCACTATTTTATTCTTGAATTTTTAGTGCAAGCGTTCTAAGGGGTATTCATTATTGGATCATCGTCTCAAGCATTCTATCCTTCAATCCTTTTCGTAAGCTGTTTACAATTATCTTTAATAAGATTTCAAATGCGTTAAATATTTTTAAATCTATAGCTATAAGTACATATTCTTGTGGATCGTCAATGGCTTGCTACCGTGTCTGTTCTCACGGGGGCTATCCATGCAATGCCAGAGAAGCTATGTTCATGTTTGCATATAACGTGGACTTCCGGGAGAGACGGGAGATTACTTTCACTATGGGAGGTCGTCTTACAAATAACAAGGTTTGCAAATACACTCTCTAAAAAGATGAAAGATATCGTGAGTATTAATTTCCTTAAAAATTAATCAAAACAGACGTACATCGCAGTTGCATTTGGAGAAGATTTTAGCACCTTAGTTCAAGCCGATATGACGGTTTGCTATTTGGAACGAGGAAGAGCTAAAATTGAGCATTTGCTTATCGAAAATCTTCACCTGCCACCTTATCAGCATAACGAGGTTTTGTTTTTAAAATAAACTATTTTCCTTAATTGTTTTTACTTTTTATGACATTATGAAAGTTTGGATTTAATAGATAATTGAGTTGGATGATTATGACGTGGACGGAAGAATGCTATGGTGTCGGTTCAAAAGACCTTTGAACACTGCAACGATAATCAACCCAAGGATTCCTCTCTATCATTTCTATTTCTGGGGAAACATTGACCACTACTTTCAAAGTAAATTATTATAATGTTTTACAACATTTTTCAGATTGACATGTTGCAATGCAAAATTATTAATATTAATTGGGATTTTAGGATTCATTCTTCCTCCAAGAAGTAGAATTTTTCATTCGGCTTTCAAAAGGAATTTCTCAACCCCATTTAATGAAATCGTCTCAGGTTCTGTATCCATTTATTTTCCAGTACGTCATACTTTCTTAATCATCCTTTTATCCTCCTCTTTGATTATTTTGAAAAATGCAATGATGACAGTACGTTAGACAAAAATAAAGAGCTTCTTATTTAGATCGTTAATTTTGTATAAGTTTTCATACAGATCAAAACAAAAAAAAATTATTATGGAAGACGATTCAACACGTTTTATCTAAGTGGATTTTTATTTTAATAAATTCAAAAAATATTTTCTGAGTATCAAACTAAAGTTTTGACTTTGGATTATCTTTGTTATCTTCTGGCTTAGGAGGGTCGGGAATCCATTTGTACGCTTGTAGCTTATCATGCTCTGAAAAATTAAAATTTGAAACTAATTACAAATCGAAACAACCTAAAAGAACCAGTTGCAGTTGGCCTGGTCCATTTCCAACAAAGCCAAAGCCTTCAAGGCCAACTAAGTAGGTCACAGCTTTTTTTAACAATGAAATCAATCTAGTTCCCAAGTCTTGAAACTTGATTAACTTTGAATAATAGCCAATGCGTGTATCGTTACATACAATACTTTGAAAAAGCAATAAGAAACGCAGACAGGGCGATTGAAAAGGAATAATAAAAACAGATCAACAAAAGAGACAAAGAATTGAATAGAATATTGAATCGTCTTCACCTTGAATCTGGAAGAATAACGGAGAATAAAGACTCCCTGCTGCGTCTACGTTGACACACGCTCCTGAAATGAACCTCGCTGCTGGGGACAATAGGAAACACACTGAACCTGAAACTTCGTCCGGTAAGCCAGTTCGAAATAGAGGTAGACGCTTTTTTGCTTCTTCGAAAACGTCTATACTATAATTGGCTGCGGCTGTGGGCGATTGGATTACTCCAGGGGCTATTTATTGTTAAAAAAAAGTTTTTATGATTTTTATAATTAAAACATTTCTGCCAAAAAAAGCAATTCATTAATGTACTTACCAACACAATTAACCCTAACTCCGTCAGACGCCCATTCGACAGAGACACTCTAAAATCAGAAATATACCCGATAATTATTGCCAATTTATTGGAATATTTTTAAAATCCGTATTATTCTTTAAACCTTTGTAAGATTCAAAACCGCAGCTCGGGCAGCTCCAGTATGAGACATCATTGGGAATCCTCGCCACATATCAGCAATTATATTTACAATAGAGCCCCCGTTGTCCTTCATCCATTGGTTATACGCTGTATATCGATATGATGAATAATGATAATAAATTACAATTCGTATAAAATAAAATAAAAATCAATAGCATTAGAAAATACTACTTCCGCACTTTCTCTCATCATTAGGTAAGTGCCGGTGAGATTAGTTTCCACCACAGCATTCCATCCTTTTAGTGTCATATGAGACGCTGGGGACATAAATTGACCTCCTCCATTATTAACGAGAAAGTCAATCTTACCATGTTGTTTTAAAGTTGCTTCAATTAATGATCTGAATATTAAGACTATTAAAATGATTCTTAAACATTTTAAGTTACAATTAAATGATTTGCGTACTTGACATCGTCTTCTTTACGAATATTACAAGTAATGGGGGTCACATCCCCTGAACCAATTTTTGAAAGCTCTTTTGCAGCATTCTGCAACTTTTCTTGGCTTCGAGATGCAATAACAACCTTAGCCCCTGTAATATTACAGTTTCATTTTTGACATTGACTTATTATTTCTATTTATCTGTCAGTCAAATCATTAAACATTAAATTTTATTTATTTTCATACCTAAAGATAGCAATTCATATGATATAGCACGACCAATTCTACAAAAACATAAAAATCCAGATTAAGTTCAGAAATTGTTTTGAATTCCATTTCATATATTTAATTTCATGAATTGAATCTCACCCTGTACCACCACCTGTGACAATGGCCACACAATTCTTAAATAAATCTGGCCTAAAAACTGACATTGTGTCAATAAAATTCTTTAAACGGCCTTTTCAAGCATAAATGGTTTTAAATATCTTTTTAAAAAATCCCAAGCACTTAATATACAGTCACTAAAATCAACATCAACTCTTCCCGGACAGGCTAGAACAACATTTACATGTGGATGTATTCATTTGTAAAGTGGCTATCGTATTATCTGATAAATTCATAAATATGCAAATTTAAATCCAGATAACACTGATTAACGGATTTAACTCCTGAAGGTCAATGGGGTTTTTAGTTGTATAAATAATGGAGAACAAACTTTTTTTATCTTTGTTGTTTAATATTTTTTCTAGCAAACTGCGTATGAATAAAAATGTTTTTTATGATGAACTAGAAAAGCCCAGGACACTCCGTGTCCTTCTTAGCTCCATATTTGACAGTTATGTATCCAATTATCCCCAAGGTACAACATTAATTCTGTCCTATAAGATTTTCAATTACCCCCGTTTTAAAGGATACCATTAAACTCCGGGTTAGCCCAATAAAGTAAAAACTTGGCCCCTTGACCCCGAACGCCGCTGGAAACAGATTGTTTAAATGTTAGTTCACCACCTAATTGACTTTTACTGATTTGAGAAAAATTTACCCGTGACCTGTTTAGGTCTTTTTGATTTGACCGTTGACCCAATAAAATTCGCAATGATCATGATTTTAGTCATGATAGATGGCGTATGGATGCAATCCAAAGTTAAGCTGTGAGTTGATTTAATATAATTTCCCCGTGGCTTTTTCAATTATTTTGAGGTCAAGGGTCACGATTTCGAAAAAAGTTGTAAGCATATTTATGATTTAATATTTTTAGTAGTACATGCATCCAAGAAAAAAATTCAAAAAATTGACGGTTTTGGGGGCGTTGACCTTTTAAAAAGGTCAAAGGTCATGGAATTTCGAAAAACTAAATCAAGGGTGCCGCGTTTTGATTTTTTATACAAATTTACAGCTATTCCGTTTTGAAATCGGTCCAGTGGGTCCAGAGCCTTGTGAAAGTTCATTCATTCATTCATTCATTCGTTCATTCATCCACGCAATATACTTTTATTAATATAGATCCTATACCTATATACTTATTGTGATATTATATACTGACATTTCTTTTCTCATTTTATATAGGTATTTTAAATATTTGTTTATATTTTAATCTTGGTGAAATAAATGAGAATTTAATAGAATTATTTTACTTATTTTATTTTTAATTAAAGGATTTATTTAGGATTAAATATTTAAAATAAATAAATAAATTTACTATCCAATTAATACTCCGAAATGAATGAGAGCGTCCTTAAGGGCTGCCAGTACCTGATCCACTACCGCTGTACTCGCATTTGGCCCCAGAAATGCAATTCTTATAGCTTTTCCTAGTGTCGGGCCTAATCCCATTCCCATGTCCATCCCGTACCTTTTATAAATTAAAATATACCGTTAGTATTTAAATATTTCCGCATTTTATCAAAGCGTCCCTGATAAGTTTCGATCCAATTAAATAGGGGCAAAGTAAAAATCGGATTGTCAATTTTTCAAATTTCTTTCTAGTTTTTATGTATAAAAACAAGTAATTGGGAAAATAGTGAAAATATAGACAATTATTAGTTATAAATATTGCTAGTTCAGGATTCTTATTTGGACAGGGGACAAAAACGTTTTAGCCCGAATTCAGTTTTTGGGTAAAAAATTTGACTTATAAACCAAGGACTAAAGTTCAAACCCGGGTCGCTGCACTTTTTCCATCTTGTTTTAGTGCAACATTGCACTTAAATATACAGTTAGTGTTCATTAAGTAAAGATTAAATGTATATTTAAGTGCACTATTGTATGAAACAAAATGCAAAAAGTGCGGCGACCCGGGTTTGAACTTTAGTCCTTGGTTTATAAGTCAGATTTTTTACCCAAAAACTGAATTCGGGCTAAAAAGTTTTTGTCCCCTGTCGAAATAAGAATCCTGAACCAGCCAAATTTCTAACTATGCATATATACTATTTTTGTCTGTATTTTAAAAAAAATGCAATCCATTCTAGAGTAAATACGAAATTTGACTCTATTTTTTTTGTAAAAAAAATTTCAGCAACTTTAAAATCGACATGAAATTTTAATATTTTTCCCTATAAATTTCGATAGTCTAGCCTGGTTTTCTGAAAAGCTAATTTTTGTTTTTAGATTAGCCCTTTTTAATATTAGTAGGATCGACACACAATATTTTTTAGTTTGAATTGACATACTTGTCTCTAAGAAATGTGGCAATGTCTTTGACTGGAATGCCTTTAGGAGGATTTAACATAATGGTGCCAGTTAGTCTGTCCTTAGGGTCAGGGACGAAATATTCCAGTTGCAATTCCTTGAGTCCTTCGTAGAATCGATTTGTTGCATTCCCATGTCGTCCCCACATTACATCCACTATTTCATTTAATCATAATTAAATATTTGATTAATCCATACCGTATTATTTTAAGGCTAGAACTGTTTTTTTAAAAATCAAAAAAATTATCAGAATGCCCTCAGAGTTAGTTTAAAAAATTCCTAAGACTTAAACAAATACAGTTCTTAGCCAAATAGCATATTAATACTATCAAATATCTGCTTGGATAATAATGTAAATCATAATCCACGTTCTGAGAGTTTTTAAATTGAATTTATTTACCCAAATAGAAAAAAACTGAGGTCGATTTACGAATATCTATCTGCTGTAAAAGATTTTTTTTAAATACTTTTTATGAAAAAGCGTGGTAATTTAATGTTTTTCTTAACGTTCTAGCTGTTTTTTGCAACGCAAGTTTTTTTTTGGTAAGAATCCATTAATTTAAGACGCTTACAAAAAAAAATTAACAGAAACCTAGAGGGCACTGAGAACTTCTCTAATATCCTTAAATATATATCTATAATTGACATACATTTTTCAGCAGTGACCATGACAAGGGCTTCCCTTAGGGCGTAGAAAAGTAAAACAGGGAAGCTGTGATGCAAAGTCTGTGTCTTTGTTTTGTCCATATTCCAGTAATTTGTTGAGATCCAATTCTTCATATCTGTTCTGTAGGAAATCGGCTTTGTCTTTCGTGACATTATCTT
>JAQGBQ010000996.1:0-14284 GCA_034698485.1 Vertagopus arboreus
TTTATTTTATCCTTTTAATTGCACTTAATTAAATGTGCATCACCTAAGTTTTTCGAGTTTTTCGGATTTGTTTATTTAAATATAATAAGGTAAGTTCATATGAGTAAAATCTCAATACTATTCAAATAGCAATAAAATGCCCGGTAAAAAAGGCATATGGGACCATAGGGCCTTATTGCGTGTTTAAAAATGGCGAATAAACATGTTAAAAACATTTTTGAAAGTAATTACCAATATAAACAATAGAGTTTGAATTTATTTCCTTAGAATTTCTTAGATACTTTTTACCCCAATACAAAATTAGCCAAAAATGACGGCCGACCGCCTAAGCCCAATCGTAAAAATGGATTTTTGGCATTGTGTTTAGGTTTTTAGCCACGAAACTTTGCAAACTTGTGGCCGATGATAAAAACATCATTTAAAGCCAACAAAAAAGGAGCAATATCCTGAAACTTCCCTTACTAAAGAGTTGTTACGTCCAGGCCCCCTTTCCAACCCAGTAATAGATATAATGTATCAATTGCTTTAACCTCGAAGCGATTGTTGGGAAGGTAAACTGACACGAGAGTGTTGCTGTGAGAACATTTATTGCCTTATGGGACCTTTTAAGGCAAAGCGACACATATATTCGTGACCTTTATTTTATCAAATCGTCAATTTTATGAAATAAATCGTTAATTGAGTTAGTGTAGAAAGGATTTTCTTAATTGTTTATGATATTTATTTTCCAGATTGTATCCATATTAAGCCATAATGAAAAAATCAAATAAAAAAATGTGTTGTTAATCACTTTTCGACCCGTTCTTAAGTTTGACCTGGAGTCTGAATTTGTTTAGAACATTTATTTTCCGACGTTGAAACGAGTCGGCTGACATTTCTTAACGCTGTCCTTTCTTTGAAAGATTGTTGAAGACATGCAGAGGTCAGATGTTCAAAACATGTTGTTCCTTCTTGATTTAGACGGTCTTGTAAAAGCCAAAAACATTTTTATTTCTTGCTACAAAATCTTGTAATTATACTAAATAAAAAATGTTCTATCGATTGGATGTAAAATGTTTGTCCCACACTTAAATAGTTGGAGTGTGGCCAAAAAAATTTGGCATTTACTGACCACAAATATTCAAAACATTTCCAAAACGGACCCAACAATATTCTTATGTACAAATAATAGGTGTATTTAACATTTTGTACTGTTTTCAGCCCGACTCCGATGGCGTATGGAACCGTGTCAGTGTCTGCCATTCTGTCTGTCTGTTTACAAGATAAATCTCTTTAAACTTGTCGAATTGACTTGAAATTTAGTAAACAAGTGTATTGGGTCAATCCAAAGGCTGAGTTCAAAGATGGGCAAAATCGGTTGACCCGTCGGGGCATCTGGGTCTATTTGTATGCAGTTATAACTAAATTTTGATAACCGTTTTAAGAATCACATAAACTTGAAATTTGGCATATTTGTAGCTTATGATTCCTCAATATAGAATAGAAAGTTAGATTTGTATAATTTCGTTCAGAGTAACCCTATGGGGCTACCCCATCGGGATTTTCAAACAATATGATAGGACACTGAATTTTTGTATGGTGAAAGTCGATGGACCCTCAATATCAAGTACAAGATATATTTGTGAAATTCTTATTCAGCGTGGCCCTATAGGGTAGCCACCACAGGTTTTAGCCCGACTCCAAGGGCTTATGGACCGTGTCAGTGTCTGTCTGTCCGTCTGTCCGGGGACACGATAACTCTCCTTAAACTGGTCCGATCGCCTTGCAATTTAGTACACACGATTATTGGGCGAATTAAGAAATCAAGTTTGAAAATGAGCCAAATTGGTCAAGCGGTATACCCATGGGGGCTAAAAAAGGGGCGGTTTCTATTTGTATGTATTTTAACTAAAAATATAAAAACACATAAAAACATTCTAGAAACTTAAAAATTGGCATGGTAGTAGCCTTTAACATATAAATAAAAAATACATAGTTTCATTTCCGATAATTTTGATCAGAGTGACCGTTTAGGTCAACTCCCACGGATTTTAGAAAAATTGTCACATAAAACTGAAATTATTAACTGAGTTATAGCTTATGCGTTATAAATGTTGAATACAAATTTAAATTTGATTAATGTTCGCTCAAATTGATCTAATAGGTAATCCCTACGGTTTTTTAAAAAGGTCCACAGAAAGGTGGAATTTTTGATGGTGGTAGTATATATATAGTACATATATAAAAATACCACCAATGAAAGTTGTTTAAATTATTGACAATCTGTTTGCAAATAGTAATATGGACTCGGGCTCCATGAAGTTGCACAGGAAGGTTTTTATGAATATGAACGTAGAAACATGAAGTTTGGGATGGTGATAACTTATCGCTCCAGAATACCCCGTGATACCACAGGTGTTAAAGGTATTGATTTGAAAACGCGCATAGGTTCACATTTCAATGGAATATATTATTTAGTAAATATTGGCTCAGGCTATGTAAAAAATTATGCATTGTAGATTTTTAGATTCACAAAATTCTCTTAAGATCCGTACACGAGGAATGAATTAAATAGTTAAAAGTAAGAAGTATTCTACGCTTAATGTAACTGAGATAATATTTAAGCCATTTAAAATTTAAAGATTTACCAAAGCGGATACAAAAAACCGAAACCAAGTATCAATCAGCAAAAACTGAACTCATACAAACCAAAAAAAAGTTCTAGAAAATAATTAGAATACCGTTCTTTACTATTACACGATATTTAATAAATTACAAATATAAAAATCACTCACTTTTGGTTGCTTAAAGAAGCAGTTCACTATATTTACAGAATATTAGGATTAACTTACTGGTTCAAACAAAAGAAACTTAAAATTGTGTAAACTGGTTCTAGTAGCTATGTGTTGAATTATTGTTAAACAATCAAGTAATTTTGCAAACAAATCAAGTATTAAGTCACACAAATAGTTAAATTAATTTATACTATGTACTTTGTTTGTAGATTGTGCAAAATATCAATTTTAACCTCTAACAAACTTTTATCGGTTTTTGGATCATTGATCAATGAAAGTGCTTCTTCAATTTCCATTTTAAGTTGTATTTGTCCAAATAGATTCGGCACTCTGTCAAGAACAGGCTGTAATGCCTTTACTAATTCCAGAAGCTTCAACTTGGAGTCATCATAACTGTGATTAGCATCTGCTATTTTGTTAAATAAAGTTAACCAATCTCTGTATTCTTTTTTTTTCAGGTTGGTCAAGGCTGATAAATCCTCCCACAGTACTGGATTCCATTGAGCAGATTTGCAGCTGCTATTTCTTGATTCAAACTTAAATACTAAATCAGAATATTGGTCATTTAAAGTTAGTTGGTTGATAGAAGCAAAACCTTTAACCTGAAAGGCGCCTACTAGTACAAATTTATTTCCAACTACCTCAAAAACGTCAACAGTTCTATTTCGAGGTTCACACATTTCAATTTGTTGTACTAATTTGTCACCAAAAATTTGAATTTCAACATTTCTAATATACCTGCAAATCTCTCCAATTTTATCTTTGTATACAAATTTATATGTAGGCAGATCTGCAATGAGCTCCTCTGAAGCTAATTTAGAATTAGGTTCAAACATCAGATTAGCAAATTGTGCTGCTCCTTTTATTACAACATGTTTTCTTTCGGGAAACAAGTATCCGTGAATTTTAATGATTTTGGCAAATTTTTCTGTTTGAAATGAAATGTTACCGACATCAACAATAATGGTTTCAAAATGTTTAAATTCGTTTTTTAAGTAGCAGATCAAAGATTCTAGCCTTGAGATAGATTTGCTTTTATAATGGTGACTATTCTTTTTTGGGAAAAAAAATGCTTTTAAACGTTCACAAAACCTTGCTTCAATCTCAAAGTTAGCAAGGTTGCCGCAGTTAGTTACCATTGTTATTTCACCGCCTTTATGTTTGAATACTGCAGCGTTTAGATGATAGTTGTTACATACTATTGTTAAAATAATTTTCCACTTTGTAGGCTTAGGGGAACCTCTCCGGATAGCTGTATTCACCAAGTAAAACGCTGCAGCACTATTCTCAGTTATTAGATAAACTTGTTGAAATCCCGCGATTTGGGCAGCATCTTTTGTTGATTGTCGTTGAAGCAATGTATAAGACAAAGGGACTGTTAAAACAATAGTAGTTATTTCGTTGCGGATTTGAAGCTCTGCGTCCAATTTAATTCTGGAAAGTAACAGTCCACATAAAAATTCCTTGCGGAAGAATCGAAGCTGATTGTTGATTATACATTGATATTCATGAGTTGGGCTTGTTTCTCTTCCGAGTATATCCGAAAGATAAAATGTTGCTATACAGGATGTAAAATCGTCATTTCCGATACAAACTTTGCTATCTGAGGTTATACCAAATTTTGCAGATGGTAGTACGTTAAGATGGATTTTGACGCCATTTTTGGTCATTATAGCAACATTGATATTAAAGCTGCCAAATTCAACTGCAATATGTTGTAGCTCTGTATTCGGACATATTAGAAAATTGTTTTGAGAAAGTTTATCGGATCCTGAAGCTGCACGGTTGTTTACCAATTCGTCTTTGTTCAATTGATCAATTGGTTTTCGTAAGAACTGTTGCGAATCTGTTTCAAGTTGCTTATAGCCTAGGTTGTTGAAACTCGAATTGTTGCTACATCTTTTTGAGTTGGCCTCTTGTATATGATTAAAGTCAAGTTCAATTTGGTTTTTAAGCACCTGGACAATGTTTTGGGAATAAGAAGAAACCCAATCGTCGGCTGTTTTAAGATGAAGCTCGAGAAGGTGAATAGTTTCTAATGTAGTTTCGGTGTGATAAAGTAAAAGTTTATCAGTTAAAAGCGAATCGTTGGGTGGCAAAAGAGAATACATTGCTTCGTTGTATATTTTACAGTAGTTGGATATGTCAGTATTTATTTTTTTAAATGCCAATTTTGTACGAGTAAAATTAATTTGTTTAATCTGCATGCTGGCTTGTTCAATTTGGCTTTCCAATTTGGCTGTACACTCAGGCATAATGAATTTAACCGTTTTTTTTAAAGCAAGTACGCATTGAAGCTTGATTTCTCCATGAATGCTTTCCAATTCTAAGGTGGAGTAAATGTTATTTTGAATAACAAACATCATTGTGTTTTTGTAAAAATCTACCACTTCAGAAATATATGTACTGGTCATCTCGATTTCGCTGTCAATAATTGTGCTGTTTCGATTATTATATTGTTCATAAAGGCTTGTGATTCCAGTATTATAGTAATACCACGTATTTTGGCATCCAGTTCGTACCAGTTCTTGATTACTTTTTGTAGCTGCTTGTTGATGCAGTTCTTCAAATTCATCCATTCTTAACCAAAGGAAGGTTTCTAGTTTGCTGTTCATTATTGTTGTGTATGCTGTAAAACTATTTTTTAAATGGTTTAACAGGTCTTCATGTGTTTTGATGTTTCTTTCAACATGTTTGCGTGCTTCTGCTATACGATATGTTATTTCGTTGTCTGCAGAATATAATTCAAAGGTTTGAATCCTATTTAACTGTTGTGTGTAAAATAAAGGAATTTGGTTTAAAGCTGCGCATTCTGGATTTGTTGTCAATGTAAGAATACACTGTTGCATATCTTTATGAATATGTTGCCTTAAATCTTGTGTACACGTGCTGCAGAAGTTTATAATTTCTTGTCTTTTTTTACCAGCATATTTTACATATTCAACCTGATTGAGGAAAAAAAAAATTCTCAGTGAATTCATCAAATCAACTGCTTTAATATTTTGTGAATATATTCTATATTGCACAGTAAGCTTACTGGCAATTGCTCCATGCAGTTTAAAAAGTTCGCGGTCATTGGAAAATATTCTCGTTTTAAGGTTTGACCAAAACAATTTATCGTATGCGTCAGATATTGATCTTGAATCTTTCAACAGTCTTAATAAACATTCTGAAGTCAATTTCTCGACTGGCAATACAACGCTCAATTCATCTTGGGTTGGGAAAGGCACAGTGCTTTTTGTACCAAAACTAGACACACGCATGTTTGATCGAACTTGGTAAGTTTTATTAACTGGGGAACAGTATTTCCTAAGCAAACGTTGTTTAAGCTGGTTAAGGCTTATGGGTGTCTGTAAACTTGTAGGATCAACTAGATCGTCTGTAGAATATTCTGTAGATCTGCTGTCTTCTAAACATAAAGAATTTTTGGAAGGATGTTGCATCCATGTATTATGGTTTCCAAACATTGCGTCTGAAGCACGTTCTGGGTTGGAAAAATTAAATGAATACGGATCTACAGTATTTAAATGTCTATTGCTATCTTCGATGCATTTTTTGTAAAAAAGTAAATTGCTAGGATGACTAGCTCGTTTTTTTCTTTGTTCCTTGGAATACGATTGAAGATACTTGAGTTCACTTGGATCTTTGTAAATGCACAAAGGTTTTAATTGATTTGGAAGTTTTGTTGGTGTCTCGATTTTGCTTAAATTTGTACTAGCCGTTTCCAAAATTGTTAGATCTGCGGAATCAGAATCTGTGCATACTGTGGAACCTTTTTCAACCGTTGCAGCGACTGTTCGTTCCAGTACATTGAGTGATGTTGTGAGGTCTGATTTCCTAGCGTTTGGTGATGATCCGCAATTCAGTGAATCCATTAAAAACTCGGATGGTTTTGGTGATGTGGTAAATAATGATTTTGTCAGCGAGTTTTTTGACAATACTGATCCTGGAAAGATGATTGGTATGTCTAAATGCAATTTTGTTAGCTCATTAGATCGTGCTGGTATTGTTTGGGCATTAAATCTTGGTAAATTAATTTGTGAAGTCGATGTTGATAAATTTGTTAATGACTTGGGTTTTGATGGATTTGTTGACGAATTCAATATTGGTAAATTTGTTAGTGAATTCGATGCTAACAGATCTATTGCTGAATCGGATCTTAGTAAATTTATTTGCGAGTTCGATATTAATTGAGATTTTTGTAAGCCTCTTAATAATTCTGTTGCTGTTGACGTTGCTGGTTGGTTTAAGCCAATGTTGTCTAGCAATTCCACTTTTAAGTTTGAATTCAATATTAAAGAAGGTTGATGCTTATCCGTTATTACTGATTCAGATGTAACTGAATCTTTTACTGGTTCTGATCTACATGAGGCGGTTGATGTTTCAGATTTTAGTGAGTTATTTGGTAATTTCATTGTCGTTTTTGTTGACTCTTGTCCTTGTGAATCCAAGTCTGTTGATTTAGTTTCTAAAAAAAACAAGTTGGTTATTGCAGCGCATAGGTTTAAACCGTTTCTTAGATTATTAAAAAAATAACCAAAAATCGTTGAACTAACGAATTTACCTGATTGCAAAGTCAATGGATCAGTTGAATTATTTTCTTTAGGAGACACTGGAGTATCCGTAAGGTAATTAAGCATATTTTTTCCCCAATTGTCGGCGATATCCTGTCAATAAATAAATTTAAGCTTTTCAAGAAATACCATGTTAGGCTGAACTTTAGCAGCATTATAGCAACTTAGGTCTATAAAATCTTAATAAAGTGTTAGATTTATAAAAGTTTTTGATTATATTGACTGTTAGGTTAGGTTAGGCATATTTCATTTGTCACATTGTTGATCAAATTTAATAACAACTAAAGAAACAAAATAAAACCATATCATACATTATATAAAATTCGGCACTGTATTTTTTTTTCTTTTCAAGATGAATATTTAATAAGCAAGTATAAAATTAACTTGGGGTTTGGTAATTCGATGATTTAAACTTTTTTCAAGGTCATTTAATATGACTGGCTAACTTTGCAAAATTAGATATTCAGTCTATTTAATTTTGAGAGATTAAGATTTTTGGATCAGTTCTATTGCTTCAAAAGACCATTTCGGTAAATTAAAAACCATCTATTACTTTGTAACTAAAGGACAATTGTTCTAAAAAAGTCCTTGATTCGGTAGATGACCAGCTACTGATTGTTAGAGCGACAAAAATCAAAAAAGCTTTATTTTAGCATCTTTGTTCAAAATGCCGATAATTTTTGTTATGTCAATTTTTTTCAACCATAAATACATTTTAAAATGAATGGATGTGAGATATTTCAAATGTCCATGCATAAAAAAACTTCATGGATTATGTAAATTAAATATTTTTTGTTTTAAATCAGCCTACTTGGTTAACAAAACTGCATCTTTTTTCAAATGTTGAGTTTAGATGGTTCACGACAGTCTGGAAATGTTGTTTTAACGGTAGACGGATCAAGTCTCTCATGGTTAGGTTTAAAAAAGTGGCAAGGCAAAACTGTTGTAGATGTCGCCAATAGGTATAATTGTTCAACAGATCTGCTGGCGCATAATCTGCCGTTTTACCAAAACAAGCATTCCAGCGAGCTAGCTTTCGTAGTTCGTGAAGCTGCTGGGGTTCCAATACTTGTTTCACATACGTATTTGCTGTTGTAACTCCTGATCCGTATCCCTGAGAGTTTTGTGAAATTCGAAGCATGAAATGAATGTTATTACAAACAGACAGTGAAAATTCTCGGTTCATCGAACATTCTCGGCGTAAAATGTCTATAACCTCAAGCAGCTCGGGCTGGAAAAAAGTAGAATTAGGATTAGGACAACACATTAATAACCTGTGTGAGGTTAATATGAGGTAAATGATGTGAGTACGACATATTATCTTTAACAGTATACTGTAAAACGATAAAAAATACCCCTTGAAATAAACTGATCGTAATAAACCACCCTTACCAAATTTTAAAAATGTTTAAAATGTTTTAAAAAGATTAAATACTTTAATTCCAAAGTCAAATAGAACATGTTCAACAACAAAGCTTGGTCGTATTGTCCTAACTCTTTAAGTTTTTATGTAAATCTATGTATATTATATCCCAGAGTGACTGCGTGATCTTCACCGGACAATCGCAGTTGGAGTTTGCGTTGCGACTCGGCACAGTTGGGTTTGAGTACTTTCAATACTCAACAAGAAATGTTTGTTGTGTTCATGTTTTGAAATTGAGACTTGCTCATATGGTCGGACCCTTATGTTATATACTTTTAAATCGCTCATCGAAAGACTGTACAGGAATGGGGTGAATGCAATGTGCTCCAGATGGATAACACATATGCTGACAACCAGATCTGTGCAACCATTCGTCATGGGCAAAAGCAAAAGCAGAGTTGTTGAGAGAGGATGTCTCCAAGGAGGAGTCCTTTCTCCTCTTCTGTGGTACATAGTGGTAGAAGAGATTCTGTCAGTACTGATGGAACAGCTACCCCAAGTTTACTCGCAGGGCTTTGCTGATGACCTCGGGCAGACCTAAGCACTGTAGTTCAAGATTCTCAGCGAGTTGATCTAGGGGTCAACGACAAACTGGCTACCATTTTGTTTACAAGAAGGACGAAATATTCTCCAGTAAAGTTATACCTCATTGGAAAACTGAGTTACCCTGGATTATATGCTATCATGGGTACCACTCTGCAAGGAGAGGGCCACTAAATTGAGTATTGCTTTAATGCAGTGTAAACGTGCCGTCGGTGCCACATGGGGACTTCCACCAAAAAAATGCTCATGGCTATATACGGCAGTCATTCGACCGGGCGTTTCGTATGCCTCAGTTGTATAGGTAGCATGCACTCCAAAGAAAAACACCATGGACATACTAAGGAAGACGCAGAGGGGTGCCTTACTAAGAATCTGTGTGGGTCTGAGGTCTACTTCTACTGCTGGAATGGAATTGTTGCTGCGAATATCTCCCATTAAGCTACATATACAGCAGATGGCAGTACAGACCATGTATCAAATGAGGAAGCGGAACCAGTGGTTATGCTAGGAACGCGTAGGTTACACAAAGGCAACAACTCATATTACTTGCGTGAAAAGATTCGCAGGGAGATTCCAGAAATATCCTTGTAATTACTTCACGGGACACCTTCCGCGTGCAAGAATGTTTAATGTGAGCATAAGAAGGCGTAAAGAATGGATAGAGAAAGGAATGCCAGACCTGGAACCGGGGTCCTGGACTATCTACACTGATGGGTCTAGGATAAACTACAACACAGGTGCAGAGTTCATAAAAGTTGCACCAGGGAGACAGGAATGAAGGGTTCCATTAGGAACTCATCCTTCTGTATACCAAGCCAAGATCATGGGTATTATAAACATCAAATATATTATTGAAGACAGTCCAGAGAGTACAGTAATTGACCTCGTTGTGGACAGTTTGAGTGTGCTGCAATATCTTGTTAGCTCTGCCCCAGTGGCGTAGCTGGTAAGGAAGTGTTACAGTATACTCAATACACTTGCTGAAAAGAGGACAGTGACACTGCACTGGATTCCAGCTCATCAAGGGTTTGACAGGAATGAGGCTGTGGATGAACTGGCTAAGGAGGCGTCAAAAATGCTCTTCCTTGGTCCACAGCCATCTATAGCAGTACCTTACTCTACTATAAAATCCGCAATCCGTGAGCGTACTCAAAAAGTACATACCAAAGATTGGAGAAAAATATCTGATTGTCATCAGATCAAACAATTTATCCAGGACCCAAATGAGGCTACTGGATTAAAGTATCAAACATTGAGCAGGACAGCAATAATCCTGCTAACTGAAGTAATTACAGGACACAGCACCCTTCAGAAGCATCTTAGGACGAAATGACTAGTAGACGACTCGACATGTACTATGTGCACTGTTGAGGCTGGAACTAGCAACCACTTTCTTAGGATATCCAAGAAGTACGGTGCTCTTAGATTTAGAGAACTCCGGGGTCATACTCTGTCACTTGAGGACTTGACAAAAGTTTCTCTCTCCAGAGTAGCGCTATTTATCGTTAAGTCCGGAAGATTCAACCGAGATCAAGAGAGAAACGTTTCAGCACACTAAACTGCAAGTGTAAACGGAGAGTCTGCAATTTGTCAACTATGACCTGCTGACTGGCCCATGCTGAGTGGTCGGAGCATATGTGCAACGATCATTCGCCTCACCAAATACATATATTATATATTTTATTTGTTACTTTCCCTGTTTTTTTAAATCTCAACACCAACAAAACAAAAACATTTTTGTTGAAGTTCAAACAACTTAAATCCCCAAAAAATCTCAACAAAAACAAAACAAAAACAACCAAATTTTGTAAAGACTTGAAGCAGACTGGAAAAAATATTAGGGCCGTATTTTATTCGTTACTTTTATTAATTCAAAAATTTTATAAAAGGTCTCAACAAAATTTTGCAGGTGCTGTTTTGTTGATATTGAGATTTTTAGGGATTCAATTTTCAACTACAGAATTTCTCAACACAAGATAAACAAAACATGCATTTTGATTGGATGGATAATTTCCAAAATTCTCGAATAACAGAATTGCACAGACAATAAAGCAAGTCCTGTAACTAAGTACTACCACTATTTGAGCAAGTAAATAATCGCGGGCACTGTGTGACATTGGAATATTATATAGATAAAAGAAAGATGGTCTCTGGTTATCTCTAGGACTCTTGGGGTCGGGCTTAACTCTAGATAAGTATAATTACCTAGCTTTTTAAGTAAAATTCGTAAGTTTAACGTAATTTAATAAATCTTCTACAACTGACTTCTAATCCTTTAGTCCCACCGGAATAACTCCTTACATTAAAAAAGTTCTCCCTCCGAAATAATTCTTCCCTTTTTAGATGGTTTGAAATATTTACTCCTCCGGGTGGTTGATTTAGCGTTTTACGGTACTAGAAATTTTTACAAATAAATGATGGAACCTTAAATGTTGAATAATGGACATCTACAATCATTGATGATAACAAACAGACTGCTTCATCCAGCAATGTGTAATCTTTTGAATTCTTTTCTTTGATAATATCTAGAAACAATATTTTAACCACCACATTGTTTTGACGTTTATATTGATATGAAGTTGGCCACAGATAAATTCCCGGATGCAGAGACATCGAGTGGTCTGAAATTGGAAATCCACACAAAGAATTGCTGACGCTAGGCGGTGAAAATATGCCTTTCGATCTTTCATGTTTGTTATCCAAATACTGCTTGAGAATATTAAGAATCCAAGATTTTCCGCTTCTTTGAGACCCAACGGCTGAAATTATAGCAACATCTTTATCTCTGCTTATAACATTGATCAAAATGGCATCAAGATCATTTAAATCCATTTGCAGTTTTCCATCAACAAGAGAAACCAATAATACAGGTGAAATGGCTTGAGGATTTAGCGACATTGCTGGCAAATTTAGAGCACCTAAAAAAAACAAAAAAAATTACTTACAACAAAAAAAGTAAAATTTAATGGTAAATTTGTTTTCAACGTTTTCATTCTTGGGAGTAACATATTAGCCAATGCCCGGTTTGACAAGCTATGTAAAATAGATTCAGGTAAAGGACACTGTTTCTGATCATACAAAAATGATGTAAACAAGCAATTATCTAGTTCCCTCAAGTGCTTATCTTAATTCTGTTTTCGTATTATTTTGTTCAAAAAATGCAATCAAATTTAGTCAAAAACAAAAATTACATTAATTTTTACCGAAGATTTGTTGATAAAATTTGCGATAACTAAAACTGGGAAGATATTTTTAATCTTCCAAACAAATTCCATGTTGACATTAAAAGAGACTCATACTTACTTAACTTAACCCCCCTTGAAATCTAAATTACCAACACTTTTATCAATTTAGTCACAAATATCTGTCGTCCACTCCATACCTCCTTATATTTGTTTCATCCTACCGACCATTCAAAATCAGTGACTTGGAATTTTTACATGAATAATTAGAATATATATATGACACGCTAGACTAAACAGGTACTACTCGAAATTAATCAAGGACTGCATAGCCAAGATGAAGCATCACTCAGAATCTGAAATACCAATGATGACACTACCGTTCATGAGCCCACTGACGTAATGACCGACTAGCTACCGTAGGAGAAAAGGTTTTTGCTATTTTGGATACATATCCGGAGAAAAAATAAGGTTATTATTAATGCAATCAAAAGTTCAAATTCAATTCCGGACCTGCAGGAGGTATACAAAATAGAATGACCACGTACTCGATCACATTCAAGGTAGTCGATCTACATTCTGACTTCTAGTTAATAAACAGATTTCATAAGAATTTATCTAAAAACCGGATTTTGAACTCGCTAGTTGAGCTCAAATGCTACAGCAATGTCAATTGCAAAATTTCTAAGGAATGTTTAAAAGGTTTATGTATATATTGTTAAAATGACATAATAAATAGCAGGAACAGACTATGCTCTTAGCAACTAAACTGATTTGGTTCAGCTTCTAAAAAAACAAGTTCTTCTACATTCGTATAGCCAGGTACTGACACAGCTTCAATAGCCGTTGGAAATAAACCTTTGGGGTTTGGTTAGCTGGACACAGTACCAGAAAAAATAATTGGAACCAACAATCGTTGTTAACATAACTACCGTAAAATGCTATTTAACTCCCCCCGCCGAAATAACTCCCCGGGAAGAACTCACCCCCCTTTTTTCTTAGGTGATGCAAAAACCAATAGCAACGCGTCCACAAAAAAATTACCTAAGTATGCATTTGCTATACCCTTCTTAACCTTTGCCACGGGTTTTTTCAGCCGGTTTAAAAGCTAGAAAGCTGAAATTTTGGAATATACATGGTTTTGGCGAGTCCACAAAACGCTGCGATTCGCTCGATGTCACGACATGTATATCTCGAGATATAAGCCAAAACGTTGCTTCTCAACTGGTTTTTTGGTCGTAACAACTGTTCATATCAAACTAATGATTTTGGAGAATGAAATTATTTTTTTGCAAGTCAATGTGCGTCGTTTAAGACCATCATGAGCACAATCGGTTCACAAATAGCTGAGTAAACAAATATTCAAAATGGCAATATGGATGTAGTTGGGTGTGTAGGGATATTACAATTTAAAATTAATTTATCAGAGGAATTTAGTTGTTGTGGACAACTCATTAACTAAATGGCTTAAAATAAACTTATGCCGAGTCAAAAAAATTAAAATCTCAATAAAGCTCAGCGTATCTTCCAATCTCCAATAGTAAAGTTAATGTTAACTAACACACTACAGATTTCTAGGCTCAGTTTTAGAAATGCGATAATTAATTTAAACATCTCCACATACTCGTTGTCAAAAATACTCTAAATACTATAAATAGTTTTGTTTACGTTTTCCTACTAAAAAGTAATAAAAAATGCAGTCCGAAAAACCCGGATAACTTAGGTGATGGGAAGTGCAATGAAAAGGCTAAAATAAAAGTTAGAAATTCTAACCTTGTATCACCGCGC